>CABFPE010000002.1:3793949-3808524 GCA_900660155.1 Hofstenia miamia
GTGAGTTACATACTCATCATTTCTGTATGACCACGCCGCCTCTTGGTGATGTGAATTGTCATCAGCACTCTTCAACTCGTGAATCTGTAGTTCTAAGGCGATGGTTGGCTCTAGCATCTGCCTTTCCATCCTCTGGTATGCCACATGCTGTGTATTTATTTCAGCCTGGAGAGACTCTACGTGACGTTCACTCTCCATCCTTAATGCCACTTGCTGAGATAGGGCTTCTTTCAGATTTTCAATTTCAGCATGGTGGATGTCAAACTGCGGCATGGCACTGGCATGACTGTGAGGACGACTAGGAATCAGAGGAGCATTTTGAGTGTTCAGGATACGGTGCAAGTTTCGGTGAAATTCTGGGATCATGGCGCTGGCGTCGCTGTAAGGGATGGTAGCAGTGTTTTGATCCATTCTTTGTGTGTTCAGAGTAGGAGAATTGGGTTGAGAAAGATCGAGTAAAGGTCGCTGAGCTTAAGCAATAGTTTTCATATCAATATAATAGACAAAGAAAAATACAGCGGTAAAATGGCAGTTGAGAGTAGATAAAATCTATTAACTGTTCTCTACAAGTTTCTCAGTTTTATTCAAAAATTTCGTTATTACCTGCCTTTATTTACAAAAAGAGTTGTCTACGTAGTTCAATCATGCTTAATTATTCATTCCCTCACAAATTCAATTTGAGCAATAAAATAATAAGCACCACTGAGGGGACGGCAAACTAATGATAGCAACCTAATATCGAAATAATTGAGGTGACGTCATGATGATGTAAAATTCAAAATATAATGAATAAATAATAAAGAAATATCTCGAAAAAGTCCCCGAGTGACTCTACAATAAGTCAAGTTTTATGGAGTGAGGACAGTCAAAGGAGATAAAGCGTAAGAGCAGATAGGAGAGTAGGCAAAGTTGCAGAAGGGCTCAGCAAAGAGGAAAGACATCAAAGATTTATTGAAGCTTAGTGGCAAGGAAAATATATCAATGCCTATTGGAGGGTCATGATTTAATTAGCAGCAGTACAAGCACAATTGAAAAATGAATGAAGGGCGTGATGTTTTTTGGCACAATTAATGGAGAAAGTCACAACATCATCAGACTGAGTGGAGCAAGAATTAGAGAACTTAATGAAGTCAAAAGGATCAAGATACAATTTGCAAATTAGCAAGTGATTGAACAGGAGGAGATCACAGGCATGGAAGTATAGTGACAGCTGGAGAGTGCAGAATTTGAGAAGAGCATCTTTGTATGGCAAGGGAGAGATCCATTTGAAGGCACACTTCTGGAAACATTCCAAAGAGTTGAACAAAGAATGAGAAGCATAGAGAAGAATGGTGCAAGGAATGAACTTGAACAAAGAGAGTTTCACAGCAGCAATGGAATTAAAGTGAACATTGTGGAATAGGGCAAAGAGTGAGGAATTAGCTTTGTGAAGATATAAGGACATATGACCAGATCAATTTAACTTAGCAGCAAGTTGAGGAAACTTAGCATGATGAGGAAAAAAGTTCACTGGAAGAGGAAGATCAGAAGGGAGAGATACAGAAAACAAAATACAACAGGCCTTAGTTGGGCTAAAATCATGATGGTTAATGGAAGACCAAATAGACAAATGCTCAAAATCAGACATAATGTTGGAGTCAAAAGAATTACCAAAGTTAAAAATTGCAGTGTCATCAACATATGGTAGACAGGATGAATTGAGGGCAGATCGAGGGAGTTTGTTGATGGCAACAAGGAAGAAGAGAACAGCAAACACAGAACCTTGAAGAGCACCACTAGAGAAAAGAGCAGGAGAAGAAATATGCAAGTTGATTTTGACACAGTGGCAAAGACTTCAAGAGTTCAATAAAATCAGCATAAAAGCCAAATAACCTTGTTGAGAAGAATAAAATGAGGGAGCCAATGAAAAGCTCTAGAAATGTCAAAAATGATAATGCAACCAGGATCATTATGATCAGAGTGGAAAAGCAGTTTTCAATCAAATTGAAGCAAGTTAGTGATGGTAGAACAACCTAGAAGGTTACCATGCTGAGAAGAGGAGATGAGTTGGCGAATTATGGGGAACCCATAATGAAAGACAAGATGCTCAATGATGACTGACAGTCGAGAAAGAATAGATATTGGACAATAAGAAGTGACTTGAGAGGAGGGTAGCAGATTGGATTTTAACAGTGGAGATCCAAGATGTTTTCCAGCAAGGCAGAAAATTCTTAGAGATATAAATGTAGTAGAAGAGATGCTTTAAATGGAGGGAAAGAGTTGAAGAGGTTTCATGAATTACAGCGGATGGGACGCCATCAGGATAGCAAGGATTAGACAACTTGCAGGACTTAAGCATGAGGGAAATATCATGGGTGTCGGAGCAGTGGTGTACATATAAATAACGTTTTAACAGATCTGTTAAATATAAAAACTGTTAAACACTTAGTTTTTAAACAGATCTGTTTAACAGATTCTGTTAAAAACTATGATAATTTAACAGATATAAATACATTATTATATCATACATATGATTTCACCAGAAATTAACTTGAATGGCGCGGATCACTTTAAAGGTGCTGCCTACTCAATTAATAGATCATGTACATTGGTCAAGTGGTTATCCCACTTATGCGCAAGCTCGGCAAGACCAGCTTACATTGCGTTGCGTGTTGTTGTCTGACGTAGTACGGGACGGGGCAACATTTTACAGCCTGGTACGGGGTGGGGCGAACATATACAAGCTAGTACGAATATAGTGTAATATACCGGACAATTCTGTTACAATCTGTTAAAAAACCCATCTGTTAAATGAAAACCTGTTAAAAATTATTCAACAGGTAATCTGTTAAAAATTCTGTTAAAAGGTTTTTATATGTACATCACTGGGTTTACACCCCATCCCATGACCACTTAAATGTCGACCTGCATGTTTATTTAAAAACTATGTTAGAAATATTGATAGGAATGGTTACATTGCACAAACTGAACAATTTGAGAATGTCGAATTGGTGAAGACGTTTTAAATTTAGAACCATGGAGATGCTTTACTGATCCTCAAAAATTAATTATGAGCGATCGCAGGAAATATAATTATACAGTAGACACCATCACTCAATTTGGTCTTAGACCTCCAGAATTGCTAATAGTATCTAAAATCGAACCTTATTTCAGTTGGTTTATTCGAGATAACTATCCATTGNGACCAGCTTACATTGCGTTGCGTGTTGTTGTCTGACGTAGTACGGGACGGGGCAACATTTTACAGCCTGGTACGGGGTGGGGCGAACATATACAAGCTAGTACGAATATAGTGTAATATACCGGACAATTCTGTTACAATCTGTTAAAAAACCCATCTGTTAAATGAAAACCTGTTAAAAATTATTCAACAGGTAATCTGTTAAAAATTCTGTTAAAAGTTTCTTATATGTAGATCACTGGTGTTGAGGACAATGTCACAAAGGCGAATCAGTGGGGAGGTGGACCTGGGCAGAGAGAGACAGGATCAGAGAAATTTGAGGTGAAATAGACATTGAAGAGATCAGCTTTCTCCAGATCTGAGTGAGCAGAAAGATGGTTCCATTTCAAGTTAGGTAGGTCAGGTTTGGAATGCAGGGGCTTGAAGAGATCCAGATGAGAAGCTGGACAACAGAGAGATTTTGTTCAGTTCCATGAAGTTGATGACGTCTTATGTGAGAGAAGAGAGCTTCGTGGAATTGGAAGATGTTTGAAAGATTCAAGTTTATTCAAAAAGTGTATGTGAGTAAGGGATGTGACATTGAAATAGAGAGAAATACGCTGTTTCTGATGATGACTAACAAAGGATGAAATAATTGGTGAAGGAAGTTGTACCAGTCATCAGCAGAGAAAGAATCATTAATAATGGGTAATGAAGAAGAGAGAGCAGCATTTAGAATTACAAAGCCACTGTTAGATCAAGCATATTGAGGAGAAGCAGGACCAGCAGATAAGGTAATAGAGTTGACAGACAGGTTGAAGCAAACAAATAAGTGGTCAGACATTTTAACCAGAACAGGGACCACAGAGATATCAAAAATAACTTTAAATGTGAAGTTAGGAAAAGCAACACTGTCAGCAACAGAAGAATCACCTAGGTTTCAGTAATGAAAAAGAGGAAGTTGTAAAAACTGAGATGACGGTTTAATGAGACAAGACTGTGAGCATTGGCGAGCAAAAAAGGATAAACTGGAGTTGGGATGAGGAGTAAATTCCAAGCTAGGAGGCGAGGTAGTCAATCACGATCAGAAGCATCAATATGGCGGGGACGAAGGCCAAAAGATTTGTGCTCAGCATCAGTGAGACAATAGTATCGATCAATAGGCCATCAGTCACACTTCAGAATCCATGAGAACAAGATGAGACTCTTGATTACAGATAATTTAGAAGGAGGCGAATGGAGAATCCGTACGTGGTGAGATGGCAAGGACGTCATCAAAATGGAGTAAGGAGCAATGTAGGTGATCAGCAACATCAGAAGCAGAAACAGAATTAGCTAAACGGCAGATATAGATGGGAGCTTTATTAGGAGGACGAGGAAGAGAACTAATCGGAACAGCAGGCAGTTGACATAAAGAACTAGTACCAAGGATGTGACAAGGGCGATGATTGCGGTGAGTAGGCGGTGGAATAGTCTGTGCAGGGGCAAGTAGCAGCACAGGAGAGAGAGCAGCAACAGGAGCAGAACATGGGACAGGATGATAAGGATGATTAGGAATGGTACGTGAGAACATTTAAATTTGAATGGACGAGACATCGGAGGTGAGTTTGGCAAAGGAGTCTGACAAGGATGACAAAGCAACATTGGAAGGACTGACGTTGGAAGATTGGTGTGAAAGTGACAGGCAGGTGACAGTTTAGGAAAGCAGAAAGATAATGGTATCTTTCTTTAAAGCACCAACCATCGAAGCAAATTGGCCATCTGAAAGATTCTGTAGATCAGCAAGCGATACATTAGCAACAAGCATGACTGAAATCTAATAAACTATATAATAAACAGGCAAATTTATGAAAAATCTACATCAAAATACACAATAAGAGTAACAAATTCTTGAAAAATATTCGAACGTCAACAGTACACAAATGCAAACATACCTGTATGATCTTATTTATATCTAACCAAAAGATAATTCATTTTGCTGAATTTTCCAATAAAGAGAAGTTAACGTAAGTTAACTCGTTAATATGTAAAATTTCAATGGTCACGTGGTAATGTACGTTTTAACTTCCTCTCAGCCCTGATTACAAATAAATGCAATTTTTAACCCCTTCGAAATACTAAAAATTCATTCAAACTCCAATTTCATAGATTAGAGATTTTAATATGAATCTAGCCTTCGAAATGTTGTGCATCCTACGCCAACATCAGAATTTATTGATACAAATAACTCATAGATTTCATGTAGGAGTTATTATCAAAATACATATAAATCAATTCTATATCAGCCTTTTTTCATGTGATAAAATCAACTATGAAAAAACATGGTAAATTCATTTATTTTGCAAAACAAAAGTATACTAGTTAAAAGCAAAATCTACTAAATTGAAATTTAATGGACCACTATGCGGTTTGGTGCTATTTCTCGGACAAATGGTCAATCTTTAGTCAGTAGTTTGGCCAACATGCTAAATCAGCGTTCAACTGATATTCATATCTCACAGTTGAGTATAGTGAACTAAACATTGTTAACCAAATTCCCAAGTTTCGATGACAATATTACTGCAATACAATATCCTACATCTCTTTTCAAGACACAGATTTGATTTGATCTAGTAAGCAAGCATGTGCACAAAACAGATGAGGCAAGTGACAAACATAGACTATTTAGTAACAATTTGACACAGAAAAGTATAAGGGAAAGGATAAATAATGGCAATGATGGAGACTGATAGTCATGGGCTTAGAAACTGAAATGAATCAATCCTCAAATAAGAATGACTTGGTCAGTAACTTTTTATAGTATAGAACTGCTTAAAGTTTAAGCACCAAATGGCAGAAAGTCTTTTAAAATATTGTTAACTCCATTATAGCATGAAGTAAGACCAAAATAGGTCATAATCAGTACGGGTAAAAGGTCAGGAAGAAGCAACAGCTATGACTATTAGAAGCTTAAATTTAAAGTGAGAACTCTAGATAATAGGTGGATTTCACAATCGAGGGTGGGCACTCAAAACGTTTTTATAAATGATCCAAGAAGATCATTGGACAATGGCGCATGTAGATAGGTGTGTAGAACAGAATAGTGCATATTTGAGTAAAAAAAGAAATCATCAGCAAGACATAAGGTTTTGAGCAGAGATTTGCAGAGCAGGTGAGAAAGTTGTTGTTTGATATGAGAATAGATTTCAGTATAGTGATAATTAAACAAACCATTATCTGAAATTACTAACAACAAGAAAAATATTTAGTATAAATGACTATGCAGATGTTGTGATTTTGTTTTACACATTTGAAAATAAATATTATTATAATTTACAAACATTTCTATTAAAGAATTGTTGAATACTGTTGTTAATATATCAAGAGTCATAAAGTTTAAAATCAAAAAAATTGATAAAAAAGTATAGTTTGCAGATAGTACACTATTAATTGTGGATGAGAAATATATTGCAAAAGCACATAGAGCAAATTGATCATCCACTCTATTCATGCTTGGAAAAAAGTCAAACTTTTTGGACCCAACCAAGGCCTTGACCCAACCCTTTTTTCTTAATTTGACCCGAATGCAGCAAAATAAACAAAAATATATGTACTGTCACACATAACTAGCAGTATTGGTAAAATAAATGCTTTGCTATGGATTGTCTGTCATGTGACAAAGCAGTTATTTGCAAAACACCGTTCAATTGTTCAATGTAGCGTTAAAACCTATACATGTAGTCAGCAATTAATGTCAAAGTTATTGATTAACCCGAAACTACCCGATTTAAAGAAAAAACCTTCGACCAAGACCTAACAAAAAGTTGATCCAATCGAACGCGTGGGTTGTGTCGACGCATTTCCACCCCTGACTCTATTGTGTAGATAAGAGCCTCTATGATACTTTAATTTACCTTATAGGGTAATTGCTAGATTGTACAAAATAGATTTAGTGAAATATTTCTCACATTTTTTAATGGTAAATCTCAAATTCCACACTTGATTTCAAAAATATATTAAAATATCCAAGAACATTAATTTCCTTTTGAAATTGGAAGAGCATTCAATAGTCAAGATTTATTATTAATATTTTTTTTCAATAATTTATCTTGGTGAGTACTATTAATCTCATGAAGTGAATACATGCTTATTGTAAAATTTCAATAGATACTCTGGAAAACTTTTATGAATTCTCGATTGTTTTCAGATAAGTGCAATGTTTTCGGCCAAAATTCAGCTTCCAAACGTAACCAAGTTTTTGTAAATAAGTGTAATAAGCGTAATATAACGAATTTTCACGCAATGAACTAGTTTCTTATATTCAGACAATGTTTTTATATTTTTATATAATTTTATGTGAATGTACTGAAAGATTTAACAGTGTAGCTATGTACTATTTTTCTGTTTGAATGCAACTTTTTCAGATGCAGCTGCACCTTTAAAGGTGTTATTCGTTGCAATGGTAGTAAAAGATCCTAGATACTTCCTTCTCCAAATCGCCTTTGTTGATCTTGTACTGTAAGATTGTCACTATTTTTTTTGAAACAAGAGTTGTTTGAAGTTTTCTTTATAATAAGTGAATTGATTTCGACACATGTTTTTTTTTAAAAACTGTAATACAAAGTTATTTTTATGATGAATACGATTTATTTTGGCAAATTTGACTAATGCAATAAAATAAATAAATAAATAAATAAATAAGGACTAATAATGTACAAATCATGCATACATCTGGCTTCATCAGTTTAGGACAAGATGCTATGAAGCCGCAAAATTTCCCGCATAGGCAGAGATATTTTGACCTTGCCTGCCGAGAAAGATAATCACATTTCAAAATATGGGAATAATTGTCAACTTCTTGATTACAGAATTTACACCAGCATCCCTGAGAAATTCGCGAGCACTTACTTTGACTGTTCCACAAATTATGAAAGCTATTTGTTATAAAGAGAGCGTAGATTCTTCTTGTAGTTCCTTTCAAACACCCGATATTAATAGTTAAAGACTCCCTATTATTGATTGCCTATAATAAATTATTTTTATAAGTTTATTGTTGTAATAATAGAAAAAAATTCTTTGTGTGTCTAATATATACGTTACATGCACATTCCTTTATCTTAGTCAAGGATGCTTCTAATTTATTACCAAAACTTAAACAGATTATTTAAACAATTTAACCAATGTGATGGATAATTTTAAAATAATTTGAATTCCTCCAATGTGGTTTCTTGTAAAAATTGTTTTCGCTACAAAAGTTGTATCGTTTGCGTGCGGCCTTACGATCATTCATTACATATTTAAGGTTTATTATCTTGCTTTTTATTTTCATACACTTTTTAAAATTTAATTGGTTTCAGCATTTCTAACCCAAATATCACACGTTCTGACCGATGGGCTGCACTTTACACCCTAACATAAATTTCATCCTATTCTTGAAACCAACTTTGTAAAATTAAAATTACTTCGTATTAATTTTTTTAATAGTCAGACAGGAATTTGATAGTGGACATCAAAGCTCTCAAGGTTTTAAATTAAAAAACATCAAACGAGCTTTTAAATTTAATTATATAATGTTTTTTGTTGACAAATTGAAAAGGTGATTACAGTCAAACCTCGGTTCTCGAACGAATCATCGTTCAAACAAATCGCATTTCAAGCAGGGTTCTGGAACTAACTATGTTCGAGAACCGAGATTTAGTTGTATTTCAAAATTGGAATACATGCTAGTCCTTGCCTTGCAGTATGAGACTTTTTTTACTCACCTATAGTAATTTCATTTGAAAAGCAATAACATTCTCTGACAGTTTAAAATTTTTCACAAATTTTTTGATGAGTTTTCAATTCTCCAACTTTATTAAAAAAATTTGCAGAAAAAGCAATAAATGCTGCTGTTTATTTCAAATATGGTATCAACGACATTTGTATGCTTATTGAGTTATGAATCAATTACAAATGTTCATCTTGTTGGATTAATGAGACGTAGCTATTCATTGATTAAATTGCATTAGGGTTTCAATATCTACCCATTTTCAAACGGAATGTTTAGTAGTTATGAACATTACACATTAGAACATTCTGAGTATGAGACAAAACTACTATGTCTACCTCTGACGAAATATATTCATATAAACTTTCAAATATCTCTTGCAAATACCAACTTTTTAAAATGTTCATGAATGATTTCGAGCGCAACGTAATGTACATATATTATATAATCTGGTCAAGAACACGATCTTTAGGTCTTAAAAATCACTCAAATTATTAGTGAAAGTTTTAGATAATCCCGAAAACTGGTTTTTTCAGATATTTTGAGAGAAAATCGACAAAAATTCACATGCAAAGCATTGCGATAACATTTGTATATTCATTGCAAAGCCAAATACATATTTACTTGTAACAATACTTGAATTACCCTACAATAATGCGTGACTAGGAGAAGATATTCAAATAATTTTTGGTTCAAAATTATGCGTTTTTAGGTTGTAATAACTTTTGAACAGGGCATATACTATCCCTGAATGTAGGTTGTTTATTTTTTTTTGAACGATTATAAGTTCAGGAAAAAATATGATTTCAGGTCCGATATAATACACTCGTGAAATTCTCAAAATCCCTAATTCTCTATTTCGAATTGATCGATTAAAATGTCCAAACTAAATGAATTAAGTAAAATCAATGAACATGGTTATGAACCAGTGTTATTCAATGAAAAATTATTTTATTAATACATCTATTAAACTCTGAAATTAACTACCAAAGAATTCGAACGATTTGTGTTGATAAGAAATTTGAGTCTCTCATTAAAGAATAACTAATCATGTAATGATATCCAATCAGAGGTATTCTAATAGAAATGCAGAGATTTTAATTCTATAAAATATGATTACATTATCAAAAGAAATTAAGGATGAATTGTATCATATTTTTGTAAACAGTATTATTATTTTGACAGTATTTTGAGTACCATCAGTGTCTTCGTTGTAATTTTTGCTCTCTTCATAGATACTCTTCTATTCTACTCAAATCCATTAAAAATCAAGTCGTTTTTACTTAACTGTCATAGTAATAAAAATTTAACAATGGCGTTATTTTATTTGTAATTTAGTTCGCGTGCATTTGTAATTTGTGAATGTAGCTTAACCTGGGTATTAACAAAACTAAAATTTTATTTTTTGTAACTTATGGAACCAAAACATGTATTCTAAGGGTTTTTATGGGAAGAAAACTTGAAATACGAAAGTGGTTTGTGGCTGTTNTGTCATAGTAATAAAAATTTAACAATGGCGTTATTTTATTTGTAATTTAGTTCGTGTGCATTTGTAATTTGTGAATGTAGCTTAACCTGGATATTAACAAAACTAAAATGTTATTTTTTGTAACTTATGGAACCAAAACATGTATTCTAAGGGTTTTTATGGGAAGAAAACTTGAAATACGAAAGTGGTTTGTGGCTGTTTGAAAATTTCTGATGCCGTCTGATTTATGTAATTTAATTTTCAAACCTAAATAAAACTACATTAAGCACAATCAGCAAATCAAATGTTCCAAGTGAATTCATTATATGCAATCAATGCTTTTCTAAAATATTTAATATCGTTTATATTTTTGTGCATATAGTAATTCAATTCTTTTCATTTTCATGTTCTTGAATAGTCAAATTTGAGTAGAAAACGTTGTTTGATTATGATTTTACTCGAGGTCTAAATATGATATGTAATTTAAAGACGTTATTTTTTACCGAAACTGAAGAAATAATAAATCATCTTCAAAAACAATTTGTAGTTGAAAAATTTAGTTTCCGGCACTGGGGGAGATCACTCCTGTGATTCGATGACTGGCTCATCTGCACCACTGGCGGGATATATTTTCACTCTGTTCTAAAAATGGGACTCATATATTGAATCAGTTAAATTAGTATTCTCTATTTTGTTTTTAAATTTACAATGTTAGAAATAAACACCAAGGAATTACAATTCAATCGATAAATAAATTTGATATATATATATATATATATAAACGCCGAACATTTCAAAAAAAATTTACATTCTAAATATATATTATCACATAAAAACAAAGTTTAAATTGAAGTATTAAAAAAGGCTGCCTTGTATTTATGACTTATAAAATTTTGATCTTAAACAGCATTAATCCATAAATTGAATATTGTAATCAATAAGTTTCGAACTATACATTCTCATTTTATGTGTAATGTGAATAATGCCATTGTTTTAAAAATATGATAACTTGTTAGCGATTTACTCAAACACTAACTATTAGCTAAGACACTCACAATTGCCTGAAGGCCCTTAGAAGTTTTCAGAAATATTGACATTGACTATTTGTAAAATTTCACATCAAGCTGGTCTTCACGGACGTTCGGATACGTTACCTCACATTAAAAACAATGTTCTCAATTTTTTGATAATTTTAAAATATCTGTCTGTGAAAGATTAATCTATTTGTAGTTATTAAATTTAATAATTTAACCCCATTTTATTTCTGGCAAAATTTTGCTTAGATTTTACCCTAATCTCGAAGACTTAATATTTACCTTAATAATAACCAATTACAAAATAAGACTTTGCCATGACTAAAAATACGGCATGAAAGCTTCCCAGAGAACTGGTTACCAACTTAAACTTTAAAGAACTTTCAATTTCTTTCACGAATTTTTAAAATGGTCACTATAATTAGAAAAAATCGGTTTGGTTCTTTAAAGAGCTGCATTGCAGTATATGGCATACTACCTTTGTTTTCAAAGTCCACAATCAATTCTGTATTCGATTAATGAATTGAATTGCATTCTGAAAGTTGAAAATTACTCAATTTAAATTATCAAGGAAAATAATATTGAATTTCCAATTTTCAATAATTTCATCTAAATTGAAAGGAATACTTCCAATGTTATGCTTTAAATAACCCAACTAATAATTTTCAAGTTGTAGTGCCACTTTTAAGCAAACTTTTAAGAACTTGAGAGATCTTTAAATTTAAGTTGGTAACTGTTTTATGAGTTGTAGCAATGTGATTTTAAAAGTAGGCCACTATTTATTAATCAATTCCTCTCGTAAACAAGGGCCTCAAGCGAAAGGAGTTGATATTTAATATCCATGCATGTTCATAATGAAGAATAGCTGTCTATTGTTGGCTTTTGTATATCAGCTTAGCATTTCTTTATGTGATAAATTCCTTGTTGACGAAAAACTTAGAACTCATTGGTTAATGCGATAATCATGAAAAAGTTTTATCAAACAAAACACACCTTAAGATCGACCCCAGTGGCAAATAAATTGAAAGATCAATTACAAAGTACTTATCATATAAAATAAATGAAATATTGTTAAATAACTTCCACATTCATGGTTCAAATATTCTAGAAAATCCAGTATTAATGCAGCCTTTTGTAAATATCATTAGGGTGGTATTTTATATTTCTAGTACTTTGTTGTAATGCACTTCGTAATGATGTGAAAGGAAAGAGCTATTATTTAAAAAAGATTTAAAATTTATAACTATCAAGTTTAATATTTAGAATATTTCAATAAATAAGTTAAATTACAATATTGAAATGTTATAATATTCTTATAAAATATATTGGCCAAGATTAAAAAATTTATTATGCAGGTCCGCATTTTTAAGATCTTGCTGCAAAGTTCCAGGCCGTGTTTTTAGTAGGTCATGGCCTTACGAATAAACCGTCCAGTGACGCATCTGAAGCTTCTTGTGGGATAAGGACATTCTTAAATATAAATATCTTCGGAAGCTTACTCTTTTGTTGTAAAATAAGTTATCATTTACTATTAACAACAGATGATATTAAGTAAACAACATTATATTTTGAATTCGGACTTCCAAATACATGCCTGAATATTCGCAACCGAATTCGAAATATGACAAGTAAACTCTATTACAGAAATAAATGAAAACAAAAATGAAAAACTTCTGGAGCCATTAAAATTATTTAATGCAAACATTGCATTTGTGTAATTAAAAATTTACATAATAATGAGCCCTACTTTAAGCCCCGTTTACACGATAAGTTTCTCTTTATGACATTCACTTATGTAAGGGAAAATTACCGTTTCGACGCGCAAATGATATTTTAGTTAATCTAATAATTGCTTCGTAAATATTGACAAAGTCATTAGCGAAAACGCATCGTTTAATCGGGGCTATAATGAGATAAGCCCCTTTGTGTAACTTTCATGTGCTTTATCATCTTCATGTGCTTTATCTTTTACTAAATACTTCTATTTACTAAAATTCTGGCATACCCATAATAAAAACAAGCCTTACGATAAATTTGCTATTTCCGTATTAGGAATTCATATCATATAACAAAAATCATCAACACTTGGTAATATGAAATTCAAAAAACATTTCTTAAAAAACTCATTTCTTATTGCAACCATTGAAACTTGTAATGATTTACCAGTAAATGTACGAAAACAGAGAAGTAAGCTTGAATTAAACAATCTGATAAAGAATTTTCTTAGCTTAACGTGTATACCAAAATTAAAAAATGTTTCATAGAACGAATTCCAATTTTACAAACATTTGCATAGGAGTTAAGATAAGTGAATAGTATTATATAAATGAAATATTAATTTTTAAATGTCAATTTTTTGTATATAGATTTTTCATGACGCGTTTGGTGAGGCAAACAGCTATTTTGTTGAATTTAAACACTGCACTGAATAAACACATTCCTCTTTTTCTTTATTTCCTCGATTTATTTGTATAAATGTGATCCGGTGACCCAGCACGCCTGGAAAAATATTACACAGTGACTGTTGCAATTCTGGTGTGGTGGATTATGCACTAATATTAGTTTATTCCGCATTTCCTTTGAGTATGCATAAAGCCTCTGCTAAAAGGTTATCTTCCACTCATAAAAATTTATTTTATACGCATTTTTTTAATATGGCTTATCTCAAAACCAGTATTTACTCTAGAGCCGATCTAGGTTGATGAAATACCAGGATTAAAAATATAATTGTCGTAGAGCAATTCAGCTAGTCCCAAATATTATATAAACTGTGACGACACCATAAAACATAAAAACTCATAGAGCAATAAGTCGGCAAAATGGTCTACTTTAATCTTTCATATAGATTGTTATTGTAAAAGTATGAATTTAACATTTATAGGCATTGTATTGTATCCAGAATTGATATATACTAAAAACGAGAGCTGTCTTCAAAGAACTTACAATGTGATATATATATATTGTGGCGGCAGGTACCGAGTTATTGGTATCGACCAGTCCGCTGTTGTTGTGTTCTGCTAGTTTAACTAGTTATTTGTAAATATTATCGTGAATTATTGTATATAAGGAATGAACGCAGTTGTAAATAGAGAAATAGTTAGACTTGTTCTACACTACATGGTGACCCTGACGTGATCCCTCCTGATCACGAAGTATATATATATATA
>CABFPE010000002.1:3832065-3861782 GCA_900660155.1 Hofstenia miamia
GTCTTGTATAAAATAAAATCAGTCCCATAATATAAATTTGCACAAAGAAGCAGAAATTCACTAATTGTTTCAATATAATTACTTGCATTTGTCGATTTTCCATCAATTTTAAATGATTTTTCCTGTGGAAAAAAATGCTCTTCAACTTACTATGGAGTCACCACTTCATGTCCGCCCAATAATGATTTGTCAAATTACAGGTCTGAGCGATTTCATTTTTGTTCAAGAAAACAAAAATATTAGTTTCCATATCATTTTGGTCAGAACTTTATTATTAACTGCGTTAGTACTACATATTTTGTAAATAGCTTTGTAACAGTTTGTGTAATGTTTTAATGAGGAACTTGCAACAAATACATATTTCTGAACTGTACTATTTGGAGAGAAAATTAATAGAAAGTACACGTATCAGGTATTTAATGTTTTTGAGAAATTCTGAATTTTACACTTAAAAATGTTGACATAATAATACAGCTTCTAAGTATTCTCAATGTAATAATTCAGTTATGGCCACGTTTTGTTATATACATGTCAAACTTTGGAATGTCGTCCAATCAAGGCAATACTAGACGGTATCCAACAAATGTAGTCAGAGATTAACACATGACTATATAATTTTATAGATATACATTTTATTAATTCAGAATCTTAGTGGAGAATTGTCGAGCAATTTTTTAAGTGTGTTGTAGTCGTTAAGATCTGGAATCGGAAACTTTTTATCAATGTCGATTTTTAATGCTAGAAATTGCATTATTAGATTGTATGTTTCATTTTCTTAGCGTCGTCAGGAAAGTTTACTGCATAATTTTATCAAACTAGATATGATATTATAAATTCGATTTAATTATTTAATGCTTGTCTTGATAACAGAATGTAATACTAATACTCTTACATCTGAAATTGTAATTACATTGACTCATAGATCTTAAATTGATTTTATGTTACACGATATTTTATGCTCTGAATTCTTCCTTGAAATTTGCAATATTTAATGTTGGGATCTATAAATCCCATTGAATATGTTTTAAACGACATAATTTGTCAATGAATATCAAAGATTCCATGCATTGTAACATAGAAGAACGATCTTAGTCCATTGGAGATCCTGCTTTAAAATTCAATATAAGATATGCGTTCATTGGTTTCTTAATGAGCGATTATTTTTTCTTCAAGTTATTGAAAATAGTGTTCTGCGGGCAAGATACATGTTAATCGGAGGGATGATAAGTCTGAATTTTTTTACTATTGTCAAATTTNGATCTATAAATCCCATTGAATATGTTTTAAACGACATAATTTGTCAATGAATATCAAAGATTCCATGCATTGTAACATAGAAGAACGATCTTAGTCCATTGGAGATCCTGCTTTAAAATTCATTGGTTTCTTAATGAGCGATTATTTTTTCTTCAAGTTATTGAAAATAGTGTTCTGCGGGCAAGATACATGTTAATCGGAGGGATGATAAGTCTGAATTTTTTTACTATTGTCAAATTTTATGTCAAATCAAAAACTATTAAAAACGCTTGATTGATGGAGTATTTTTTCAGCAGTGGCCATTTGTAATCAGCTGGTGATTTTTTTATTTTGGCTGTTTGTGGTCTCGGAGTTTATTGATTGCAGAAGAATCTCCTTTCCCATTATTAAATTCTATGTCCTGGTATCAACATTGTTCTAAAAATACAATTTTTACTCAGCAGCTGAGATAAAAGTTCAGTTTTTTTCTAATAATCTTTTAAATTTACAATGAAGAAGACAACTAAGTGTAAGAAAGTCTGTGCGTAAATAATTAATGACGTCATTGCGTGAAATATGAAAATTTAATATTCTTCGAAATTTCTACTTACATAATAAATAAGCAAAATCGAACTTTAACTATTTCCTTATGTCCCTCAAACCATTGAAGCGTACTATGCGCACTGGGGTTGGAGAATTTCCATATTTTACTGGGACCGAGATTGAGTGCGGTTTTGAAAGATAAATTGAATAAAAAACACTCCTATGGTACCTTCTGTGTTTGCATCTTTATTAGATCGCGATTTATGAGCAATTTTTGGAATCTTATTTTTCTTAGTATGAGCTTATTACGTATTACTTGCAAAATACGGAAATAGAACCGAAGAAAAAGGTTTCTCAAACTTTCTTAGCCATAAAATATATAAAGCATTCAGTTTTTGGCCAATTTCCCCGTTGTTTGCATATTTCGTGAGGCCATCACATGAAAACAAAAAATTTTGGGATATTATTATCAAAAACCTAACAATGAACAAATAGTCATAATGCATTTTATAGATATAATAATAATAATAAACTTTATTATAAGCTTACAATACAGTAAACTACACTATAAACTACAAAATTATAAAAAATAAGAAATATAGATCAGAGAAGATGGTCTTTGATGAGAATATTTCGGTGGATTGTTTTTTTTTTAATTTTGATGTAGCCTATGAAGTTCTTTTGCTAATGAATTGTTTTAGTTAGTGGATGTTTTTGAGAGTCTTCGATGTGTCGATGTAATGCTTTGTCTTTTGCTTTAATGATGTTTAAAATATTTAATTCTTTAATACTAAGTTTATATTTAAAGGGCTTCTTGTATATATTGGTAAGCTTAGATAAAGATGTTTCTGATTCACCTGCATATACTTGTAATTATAATAGAATTAACTAGTTAATTAAATAAAATTTCAGTTTCGTCTTGATTTAAAAATCTTTTTACTTTTCAAATTATATAGAAATTTCTAATTGAGTAATATGTTCTTTAAATGAAAGCTTGTTATTTATGGTAAATCCAACATATTTTATTGTTGTTACTGAGGAATAGCAATTAATTTTAGATATATTATCAACAAATTTCTTTTCAATGGTATACTCATTTCCAGCGACTTTTCATAATTAACTTCAAATTTGTTTTCTGCATACCAAGATTTGATCATTTTATAAATTGAATTTGTTAAGTCAATGTTTTTAAGAGTTGGAAGGCATATCAGTGTATCATCAGCATATTTAATAATAAAACCATTTTTAATATTTAAGGATTCACAATTTAAATAATCAATACATATATTGAACAGTTAACTGGGCCACAAAAGGAACCTTGAGTAACACCTTTGCTGATCTTTTCCATATACGAAAGTCTGTTATTTGCCGCCAATCACCAATGAAACTATCAAGCCTATTAATGATGTACGGATTTAAATGTGTTATATTGTTTAACTTTTCAAATAAAATGTAGGGATTTACATTGTCAAAGGCTTTCCTTATATCAAGGCTGATTAATCTTACATAATCATAATTTCCATTATTATATGACTGAATTCTATTTTGTAATTCAATAATGTCATTTATTGTTGTTCCATTTGTTCGTAATACATGCTGATTTATATTTAAATGACTATTGTAGGCATCTTTGATATGATCATTAAATACAAGTTTTCAAAAATTCATGACAATATTGAAGTAATGCTAATTAGTCTTAAATTATGCACTTTTGGAATTGGTATTTTCCAAATTTTCGGGAATTTAGTCGTTTTTAGCGATTCCTCAAATATATAATGAACTATTGGTGTAATTATATAAGAAAATTTTTTAATAAACCAATATGAGATTCCGTCGTAACCTGTTGATGCTCTTTTGACGTTTTTCAATGCACTACATACTTGATGCATTGTTAGGGATGGAATCTCTTCACTATCTGTACTACGAGTTCTAGGTTGCTTGTGATTCAAATCATTTGATATATTAATAAAATTTTGTTGATTTACTTTGCATCAAATTCTTTATTCACATTTGATAGTTTATTGCATTTCATAAGTTCATTTATAGAAACCCACCGTTTTTTATTTTTCCTTGAAATACTTCTTTTAATTTCTTTATTAATTCTTTCAAACATTTCATTAGCTCTACGAAATTGTTCTTTACGAGATAATTTCTTTTTTTCTCATAAATATTTAATTTAAGGAGTCATGAAAATTGGATCCTTATTTTTTATTTTAACATTAATAAGTGAACATGCTCTGTCAATGCAATTCTTCATTGTCTGACAAAATAATGTAGTCCCTTCATCAACATCGTATGAGTTCTTCAAAAACTTCAAAATTTATATTATTCATTAAACAGTTTAGTTTTTCAATGTTTTTCCAATTTTTAACTTGAAATGGAATTGTCAGTTTTTCTATATCTGTTATAAGTGAAAGTTCTGCTATTAATCCAAGATGATTAGTAGAAACCCTAGCTTGGAATGTATAACAATTTTTATATAAATTTGGATGAGAGGTTATAACATGATTTAGGTTTCTTAATTTTCTTGTATTTTTATGATTGAGTTTTGTCATACAGATAGAACTTGACAGCTCATCAACATTGAGATCATTAACGTCATCGCCAATAATAAAAATAATGCCTGACTACTTAAAAATAAATCTTCTATGCAATCTCACACTTCATTTTTCTTAGCAACCGATAAATCTAGTGTATTGTACAATCCGGCAATATACATTGAGTTCCTATTAAACATTATTTTGATACACAATAACTCTATATTATTTGCTTCAGTAAATACTACGAGATTATTTTCAATATTGTTCTTAACATATATACAGGGTGGGCCAAAAAAATGTTACCACTTTTAATCATACACAGGTTTTCAAAATGAACATTTTCGAAATTTTTTTTACAGATTTCTAACATTATATGAATAGAATGCTTTCGAGCCATTGGGGTGAGAACTCAGTGTAGTAATTTTGAAAATGGTTAGAATATAAAAAGTGGTAACATTTTTTTGGCTCACCCTGTATATACACCACAACCATTGTGCCTTTTATTCCCAATTTCCCGATCTTTTCTAAAACAAATATATCCAGCCAGTTGAGGAGAACTATGTACCACGCATGGTTTCTAAAGACCTCAATCAAAAGCCCGGGACTAGTAGGGTTAAAATGGAGCGATATAATCTAGTTTATGGGAAATGGCACCAAAATATTTAGCATTGCTTAACCCAGTTATTCATCAAAGCAGTGAAAACCGCATGTTGCCGGGCTCTCAAATATACTAGCTGAAATTCTTACAGACCTTCAGGCTAAATAATTCTTTTTACAAGTTGCTGCAAGCAATGTCTTAGATGTATTGATCAATTCTAAAGATAATCGATTATGGATTACTTTTATGAAATTTTTGCTAGATTTTTGTCGTTAAATTTTATTGTCTCAGGAATTATAATTTAAATACATTCATTAACTTTGTCATCGTTCAAATAATTCTTGTTACTGTACTAGTAGCTCATGTGTAGATTTACAAAATTGAATATTTGTAATTAACAGATTATCAATAACTTGACTTAATGTAATTTGTGAACACAGCTTAGAATTCCATATTCATATTGTATGCAAATTCATAATTTTAATTTGGCACGTGTGCACATTCTAAGCCAATCTGAATTCAATTTTATATTTTTAATATCTTAATCAGTAATTATTATATTGCATGTTTAGAAGCTCTATCATCTCTCTCGGATCCTAACAACATTCACAAATTTACTAACAAGTTTATCATTCAGCCATGAAGAATCTCGATGGCATTTGTGTACATTGTCTTCTTGATTGTATATTATACATTACACGTTTTGCAATAAAAGGATTCTACTTACACAATTAGTTCTCTTAGGTATTTAAAATGAATACATTTATAATACAAGACAAAATGAAACTTAAACCGCTTTGCTATTTCAGAATTTTGGCTTAGATGCAATTCTACAGAAATTTTGAATTTTAAGAGGAATACAAATCAACAAATCAAATCTATTAAGATTTTGAAAATAATACTTGATTTCCTTTTAATTACATTATAAAAAAGTTAAAAGATATTCTCCACCTGCACATCTTTCGTTGGAAATAATCACCTGTTATCCGGAAGTTCTGCGTGAATCTAATCTAACTGAAGCTTTAGAACAGAAATTTAAATTCGAAATATAATGTATTTGGCGTAAAATTTAAATATTACAAACCATTTTTAGTCAATGGATGTCGTTTTTGGAAACCTTGCATCGGAATTCAGTAAGTTTATAAAAAAAACAAACAGGAACTTTAGAAAAAGATTTCCAATACAGATTATTGGTTAAAAATGTTTTGAATTTTAGAAATTACAAATTTCGCTCAACTTGAGCATCGCCCATTTACAAAATTTTCTCCCTCTCCCCCTCTCAGAAGAAGAAAGAAGAAATAGTTTGAACAATAAAGAATACTGATAATTCTAAAAGCGTCAAGAAAAGAAATACAAACAAAATATAATAAAACAAAACACGAAATATTTACAAATAATAATAATTTACTTGGGTTATGGCGATGTTATTTTCTATCAATAGAGTAATCAAGATTGTAGAATTTATAACCTTAACACTTCAGTGTTTTTATATTAAAGGCTCAAAGCATTTCTTAATATCAATCTTAAGGTTTTTAAAGTATTTATTTCTTATACCTAATTACTTCAATTAAATGCGTTCTTTGTTTTGTTTATTATTATGTTTGTAAAAATGCTCATTAATTTGATTAAAATGGGTCTATAATTTAAGCAATCTTAAGGATCATCATTTTTAAATAGTGAGATATTTGCCAATTTAATTCGTCTGGAAAAAAGGAATATCTTATACAGGCATTTAAGATGTAACATATTGGTTCAGCTATTAAGAGGGGAGTGAGTTTTAGTAGCCAAATTGGTATTAAAGACGGTCCGCTGGATTTGTTTTCTAAGCAACGTATCGGCTTTATGATTTCATATTTAGTTGTAAAACGAAAGAAAAAGGTTGGAGTTCATTTGAGTTTGTATATGGCGAGCCGAATTTACACAAAATTAAAACGAGCAAAGCCGAGCTTAGAAATTTCGGTTCGTTGACAAGTCTCGTTTTCAGTAATAGAGACAAATGTGTCGTTTAAAACTATTTAACAAATATACATTAGAATTTAAACATTGAAATTAAATTTACTTTTTCAAGCTCCAGATATGCTGCTTGTGTTTTGCTTATAGTTTTTCTTATAAACGTTTTGACGATAGAGCATTTCTTTTAAGAGGGTACCCATATAGAAAAATCTAAAATTCAAATAAGTTATCCAGGCAATATTAGGCTTATATGATAAAGCAAGTTGGAAATTGTAGAAATTTGGTTTATAAAATTATTTTCCGTTCTGCTTGCCATGGTAACCACTAAATTAAAGGATATAATAAGGCTAAATTAAAAACCGTAATATCTGTATAACTAAAGTAGTTATCATTTTATATTTTACCTCTTCTTGTAGAGAATAAAATTCTCTATACAACTACAATAATTTTTTTATGATCAACTTTACGACTTATTTACCTCATTAATACGCAAAATGTCATAAAATCACTGAACTAAATAGAAAATGGATTTTTTCTCATTATTAGTGTATACAGGAATTGTTCTGAAACAAACATGAGTTGTGATTGTTCGATTGTAGGAAAATCTGAAAAAAACTGTTAAAAAAGTAAATAGCATGACAGTATTCAGATTATCAGAAATTGTGTAAACTTTGAATTTTTTGAATAATTACCTAAGAATAAAAAATATTTTCAAAAAAAGAAATAAGCAGAATTATAAGAATGGATAAAAGTTTTAAAATATGCAAAAAATTTATAAAAATTACAAAAACCATTTTTCTGTAGGGGAACCGCCTTAACCAATTTTTTGCAACATTAGATTTGACGCATTTTAAAAATAGCCACAAACTTTTTATTGATATGAATTGATTCCCATTAGCTGCTTGAACATTAAACAAGAAACAACTGTTATTTTTGATATTTGATTTTAATTTTAATAACTCCTGCGATTAATCTATTTTATTAGAATCATTAAAGATTTCCTTACGAGAATTTCATACCGAAGTTCTTAATGCGTTCTTAATAAAATTTCTTTAACATTTAATTACAAGAGTTGCATACAGAAATAATTAAGGAGTTCTTAAACAGAAATTTTTTCATTTTTAAAACATCTTAAAAGACTTATTAGATTTTATTCAATTCTCATTGAGATTAAATTATCAGGGTTATCATATTAGATTTTCTTTAGTAGATCAATTAATAAAACGCTACATTTAATCCTCGAAATTTCTAAAGCTAATGATTGCTTTATTGTTATTGATTATTCTCCGAGGCAAATTCCTGTTATTCATTTGTGGATTTTATTTTCCAGTACCATTTTTTTTGTGTTCTAAATTCAAATTACATAAAAAATATTGTCTTTAAAATATAAAATCGAAAATACACGGATCATTGAATGCTTTTGCGCATTTGCCAAAATATTCCTGTGGTGAAATGTTCATCTTTGTCTTGACCTCGCCGTTGGGAATGTCGAAATGCCCCATTCCCAACAGACATGACGTGGGAAGTCATGTGAAGAAGAGACTGATTGTCAGATTTGTTTGACACGGAAAGTACTGGAAATGCTCGAATCAATTTAGCTTCGATTTTTGTGGAACTAATTGACATCTCTTCTGACATTTCATGACTAGAAGGATCTACTTCATCCAAGTAAAGAAAACTTTTGCTTCTGGCCTCATTCATAAAGTCATCATCATCTTCGTCTGAATCGTCATAACGAGGAGCACGTGCTCTAGAATATTTTCGCATGTGAGTTGAGCGGCGCTTCTTGTCCTGTAGCGGTTTCATTGAAGTAGTAAACTCATCTATGATTTCATTTATACCTAAAATTGCAATGAACTTCTTATGTTATAATTCATGCAATTAAAAGAAACTTTGCTAGGATAACTAGGAATAAATAGGCAAACAAATAGCAGAAAATGCCTTTAAAATAATGGTCCAATAATACTCAAATTAGGAATACTTAAGATTGTAAATTTATTGACACATATATAGTTATGGTTCGAAGTATATATATATATATATATATATCCAATATTTTGTTCACAAACGTAAAGATGCATAATAAATTTTCCTAGCATTTTTACTTACTAACGAAAATAACCAATCAATCAACATTTAATTGTGTCTAGTTCTTCTAGAAAATGACAATTGATTGATATTGTTAAAGTTTTGCACATGAATCTTGACACATACTTCCTAATATTTAAATATCAAATGAATAATTTCGGATACGTATTTCTAAAACAGCTGCTTCTCTATAAGAATTAAATTAATGTTAAAAAAGTTACTAGCATCAGGCGTTCCAGGATCGATTTTTAATTCCTCTTGAGTTGTTGCAATATCTATTGCAGTAAGAACGCACACAGGCCCTCCATGCACATACGAAGATACTTTTGGTATGCGAATTTCAGGTATTACACCTAAAGAATTATGATTTATGTGACAGTAAAATAACACAATATAATGCAACGCTAAAAATATAAATTAATCAATTACCAAATTTCGAGGCTTCATAACTAATTATAAATCCGTGACTTGTACCAACCCAAAAATTACCAGGCATTGACAGCATAGCAGTGATTTCATAATTACCAATGTTGTAAATGGCTGACGGAGTTGCTGATCTTTTACGCACATTAATAGCTAAGTATGAATTACCTTCTAGATTTTCAAGAACTTCATACCTAAATCCCCATCAAGAAGACCAAGAGAGCGTGTGGTGGATGTTTCGTTGAGAACCTCTCTACTTTCAGAATGATACAGTAAAATGTTTGACGAGCGGCTGAGAGAAACCCATACACAAACACCCATTGTAGCCATGCACTTGACAACCCTTTGGGAATCATCGTCACAAACGGTAATGGTGTACTAAAAAATTTTACGATTTACATAATTCGAAATAAACAAGCAAAATTTTGAAAATGAAAAACAACTATTCTTAAAAACTATGACTAAATCTTACATCTTTCTTTTCGCTGGTAAAATTTACAACATGTATTTTATTCCCTGCACTGCACCACAAATAATCGGAACCATCACACCTTACAATATTGGTAACTGGAGAAACAGATAATCGTAATTTACAAGGTGTTTTGTTCCACACACCCAGCTTTTCCTTCGCTAAAAAAATACAAAAAATAAATATGCATATAATTTAATTGATATAAAAGTACTACATAACATCTATCTCAAAACTTTCTAACTAATAAAGCTCAAGTCTAGAAGAGAACAAACTTACAGGTGATTCTACTAAAAATATAGAGTGCTCCGTTTTTCATTCCAGCACAAATTTTTCCTTTTGAATATAGAATGGCAGTTACTGGCAAGCTATCAGTGTCTAAATGAAACAAGCGACTTCCAAGACCTGTTTTACTATTCACACCGAATACCACAATGCTAAAGATATTTGGATTTAATTAAATTAAAGTAATATATTGCAAATAAGAAAGTTTAAGAAAGATGATAAATATCCAAATCCAAACTCTCTCACACACACACACACATATATATATAAATCACTAAACAATATTTTTTAAATGATGACTGATTTATTTCTTAAATACAGAACCCGTATACATATATCGTCGAATATGGAAAGCGAACCCCATGGTTTCTGTTCCAATCCACACACTGGTTTGGGTGAGAAGCTTGGAACGAATGCTTTGTGTATGCTTTGGGTCATTATTAATCTTTTGAATAACATCTTTGTAGGCTTTCACTTCATTTCCAACTTTGAGCCCTGAAATTACATTTGCAAAAAATGTTTTTACTCAATGCTTAAAATGGCTATAGAATTGCTTTACTCACGGTAAAATCTTACCTGGTACGGAAACAGCACAATGAACAAGAGAATCGACAGCTCGAAACCAGCCGGTGTTATGAACCGAATCGTCGCAGACAGAAACGGTGCGTACAAATGTCTCCCCGGGGGCAGAAGCAAACAGCCACACTATGCCCATACAGATACCAACATGCTGTCCGAAATCACACACTTTTGGAGGATCATCAATTGCCAGAGCACACACAGGCTAAAATTAATTTCTTAAAGATAATAATAAAAGGAACCATGATGGTGCATACATTTCTGTACATTAATGGAGGTAAATTAAAATAACTCCGATTTACCTGTAGATGTGGTTGCTCAATAAACGGATGAGAAATGATTGAACGGATAAGTGGCAACAAGTGAATGGGAAGAATGTCATCTGGGTTTTCATACCAAGGTGGGAAAGTTGAATTATACGGTTGATTTGATAACTGCACCAAAGATAAATCATTACTCCATCCAGTACATTCTTCTTTTGTATCAAATGCCAATGTTAAAAGTTTATTTCCACTTCTAAATATTCTCATAATCATTAATACAAGTATTTATAATTAAATAGCCCAAGAAAACTATGAATCCTTTAATCTCAAATCAAAATATGAAAGAATTAAAATCACTTTGGGAATATTAAGAAATTGAGGTGTAAGCTAAATTAAGTTTAGCATCTTTTGTACATTTCGCTGGTTTCTGGACCAAACTACTACGAAAACTCTGCTTAAGCACGTGCTCAATGCTTGGATCAAAAACAAGGCATGTTAGATCAGGCATCGAACTGGAGAGCTTTTCCCACCTGGTATTGAATCGACTCGGTACAAATATCCGAAACCCAATAAGTGATGGTTTGTTCAAAATTTTTTTAAAAGAATTGCCTCTCCTTTCTTTTTCTACTTTAATTGAGGACTTCGTTCCGCCCTGTTCAGGCGCGCCTTTGCGCGAAATCAGAAGTTTTCGAAACAAACTAACTTTGTGCACGGCGCGTCTGAACGGAACTCACACTTTTTCTCCAACAAGCAAAAACGAGGATAGTTGGTGCTTCCATAGGCAGTAGACCGATTCATATTCTGAACAATGGGTATAATATAAATTTCAAAGTTTTTACGAAAATTCTCATTGAAAAATATTAATATTTTTATACAGTTCAAGCACAGGAATAATTCTTAGCATAAAACTTCATCATTACATGAGACGTATAGATGTGTCCATATCAAAGGCTTTTAATATTTTTTGAACAGGCTTGGATAAAATTGTTCCTTAAATAAGGCTAGTAAAAATAGGGTTAAGGATTTTTGTAAAGGGCTTTTTTGAATTTGAAAATTTCCTTTATGCTTTCCTAAGCATCTTGAAAACTTAACAATACGTCTACTACTCATAATACTTAGCTTGGTCCCTAAAATGTAGGCAGATATTACTTCTTGTAATGGAATTTCGATTAAAAAAATATTCTAAAAAATGAGGCTGAATATGATTATATATGGGCAGGGATGTGTCAATGGTGTAAAATTAATCGGGAAACGCTCATCGGCGATATTATCGATAAGATTATCTATCGCAACTGCTAAAAACATCGATTTGTCTATCAGTCTCTTACGATAATTGGCAATTCAGGGTTGCACACTCAAAACAAAAAATTGAAAAAGAACGGACCTAAATTTCTTATACATAAAATATTGTTGAACCTTTGCTCATTCATGCGAAATACATTTTCACGAACTATTTTACAACCCTTCACCTGTTAACTTATACAAGTCAGTTTTTGTAATAAACAGTGTTAGAGCATAAGACCTCACTCAATAAAGTTGTTGAACTTTGTTCTTAACCGATATTTGCTATAATCGATATATTTATTGAGAAAAATTTAATGATCGATATCGATAATTTTACGCACCTGGGCTATGCTTTCTAATTAAATTACTTACACGAATATGGAGCGGGATTCAAAATCGAGGCCCATTTCCAACGCTGGTTATAAATATGATCTGGTTGTGGCACATACATGTGCAAAAACTTAAACACACCCATTGTTTGTAAAAACCTATGTATATTTAATGCTTATTAATTGAAAAATATAATTAACAGTTATCGGAGAATTGCATTTCTAATTAAATATTGACATAAACACTGAACTCTACAAACATCAATCAATACAATTATCTAATCTAATACAATTACATTTCTGTAACGGTATAAATGAGGCTTGAAGTAAATAATAAATTTAATGAAATAGTACTACTGTCAGTTTTCTCAAATATTAAAAATAGTCTATTATGACAACACGATATAATGAGAAAACAACCACATAGTAACATTGCCAAAACTGTTGCTATCCGCTTAAAGGAATGATTGCAAATATTTCAAGTGGTAGAATCATAAGATGTGATAATGATACAATCAGAGAATTCATAGTCGCAATTTAAAAACGTTTCAAATATTGCATTTTATACCATCTTTGCTTCAACTACAGAAAAATTTCGCCTCAAATAAAAAAAACTATGATTTATTTCACTAACTATGTCATATTTATATTATTAGCATGAAATATCTTGACAAATGCGAGCATTGCTTTTCTCTATTTTAAAAAGAAAGAATAGGAAACTGCTCTTTCAGTTATTTACTTCTGCAAATCGTCTTTTTACAATGACCAACCACCTTCATTTAAAAGGACTTAATACTCTGGATACAATGTTAAGTTGAATGAAAAAAACCAACGAAATTTAATGACGTTACCGTTATCAAACACACATACTTAAAATTGAGTTTAACAGCAACTTCTGTACTGCCTGCAACCTTAATTTTGCCTTCCGTGTTTTTCAACATATCCAAAGCTTTATGAAACGTAGATACAACATTGTCAACAGAAAGAGTCTAAATGCATTTTTAAATACATTACATAATTTACAATAAGTTCAATAATCACTAACAACAAGATGTGCTTTAATGATTATTTCGAAACATTGATTTATTTAAATAACATACAAATAATTCTGCATTTAAAGACAAACAGATATAGATACATATTCTAGACGACGCCCCTTCTCATTGTTTTCATATGGTCAAGAAGGATATTAAAGGCTACAATGAGATGACTGAAAAGCGCTAAAAGTCTTTTTTGAAAATACACAGACGATGAGAACGGGCACCGTCTGAAACCTTCAGAGGCTGTTGAATCGATTACAGTAAATGCAGAAGAACTCTGACACTAGGCACGCTACGATGCTCTTGAAAGTATCCGGTGACCTAGCATTCCTACGTTTCGATTCATTGTTTTAATTTTTTGTAAACAATTTTGATAGCTTCCACTAAACCCACTAGTATAATAATATCCTTAATTGTAATACAATTTCAGAAAACAACAGATAATTCTTCAATAAAATATTTCTTTGCAGGGCCAAAAAATCTCTTAAAGTTTTCGAGTAACCTCAACTCAAAGTATGGTTCATTTTTTGTGGGTTACCTTACATATACACACACATATAAATATATATATATATATATATATATATATATAATGCTTAAATAGAATGCGGTAACTTTACATGGTCAACTCGCTCAAATACTTACAAAATACAGAAGGCAAAATCAATCTTACTCTCTAAGTTATTTATCAACGACTTATTTTTATTTTATTGTCCATAAATCATTGTTTTGATAAAGAATCTGGACTTAACGGTCATCTCAATGAAAAGTATGCGTGCGCAACAATTGGTGTTGACTGTCGATTACCAGTAAAAGAGGCGCAAGAAAATGCAATTAATTTTATTAATGCAATCCGTACAAACGATGCCACGAATACACAAGTTTCTTGATTTCGTCCAAAATGTCCTAATTCCAAGCAATCCTGATAATTTATAATGTTTAAAGTCATTATACCGCAATTGGAAAAATTGGTGCTACATACTTTTCGTTTTTGCCTCTATATTGTCCAAAAATTAATCCAATTTATCAGTGATTTGCAGAATCGAAAGAGAAATCTGAACGGGAAATCCGAAGTAGGTGAGAAACAATTATTGAAAGGAGACCTATATTTAGAAATATCTACTAACTGTTGTTCGTATTGCCGAGCTCAACTTTTACAAGCATACCAAGAAAGACGATTGGTGTTACAATATAAAATTGCATATGTATGTGAATTTGTTAATGCATGTATAACATACAATGTATTTGAAAGTGACTAAAGTAGCGTGCACGTTTACAACTTTGCGCGCAACAAATCTCGATTTAATGAGGCGCACAAGAAAAGTTGTGTGTACGCGATTCCAACTTTGTTGTGAACTTTTAATTCAATAATTTATTTCTGAGGAGAGCACAATTTACGTTTTGTAACAAACTACTTTTCTTTAATAAAAATATAGCTACAAATGAAGAAAATTATTGTAATTAATTAACAGATGACATAATTATTATATATTATAATAACAATTTTTAAATTAGTGCTATTAATTTTTTAAAATATTTTTTACTTTTGCATCCCATAATCTTCCTCTGTTTCAATAATTGTAATATTCATTGATTCTTGTATGCAGGGTTTTTCGCATTCACACAACGTACCCTCTGACGCATAGTTTGAATTACTCATTGTTTACTTTTCGAATATAGTAAGAATGTGGACACATGATAAAGAGGTTGAATCAATTCAATTAATAGAAGGCAAACCCTGTCTATAGAACATAGTGTCCTGAGTATGAGCACTCGAAGAATTACCCTATAAGCCTATCAGTTGGTGAAATAAAAAAGCTTTGTTGCTTTTGCAAGTAACTTCCCAAATAATTCAAAAGGAAATCGAAATGATCAGTAGTCATTCTATAAAAATTCGCAAAACATGTTTCATCTGATCAACACAGCTCACTTGTCAATGAACTTGTTACACCATACATGTATCTTTTGAAAATCCATTCTTTGGTCAATAATTTTTTAGATTTCTTACAATTTTGTCGTTTCTTATTGTCACAAACTGCAATTAGGCATGTTGATATAGCTCAATTCATTCTGACAGAAACAATTTACCCGTCCATTTTTATTACATAACTGATTTAAATTGCACAAGGTGCTTTCAAAACTGTCTTTTTCCTTAAGACTGCTTCACTGTATTGGTTGTAGTGTAATTTACTGGTAGACTTAATTAAGAAAAATGGCAATACATATAATTCAACTAAAAAGTTGTGGGGAAAGTTGTAGGTGTGCACGCTACTTAAAAGTCGTAATTTGTTTTTTTAATAGCATATTTGAATTACAGGTATCCATTTAAGCTACTTTCCGTAAAAATTCACTAATTTGTTAAAATAAATTTACTACCTTGTAAGAGTAGTTTAATTTTCGCACAATATTTTGAATTTCCTCAATATGGGAAATGTCTTGCTGAATATTGTCCCTTTCGCCCAAAAGCTTAGATGGCACGCCGGACATTAGACCTAAAACAATTAAAATCAAGTGGAAATAACACATTCTTACCATTGCGAAATGCGTATTCAGCAGACATGATCGAAATCTGATTTATGGGTATGTGCCAAGAAATGAGAAACTTTTCATTCCCATTGTTGTTAAACCTATAAATTTATGAATAAACCCGCTATATATAAACTAGTAAAAGAACTTCTTTGTATAACCCGAGAATATTGAAAAAATTATTCATGATTCAAGTACATAAATTATAAAAAAACAATATACACTGAGTTCAACGATTAAAAAGATTTTAGTAAACGATTATCATTGGCAAATAGCTTAGTTACTTATAAAAATGAGTGTAATGCACAATGGGAAATATAAAATATTAAAACTATTTCATGAATTTATAAAGAAAAACAAAATAAAACAAACAAATTTCCATATGGATCTGCTGGCCCTCAATGGTCGTTAGATTGATCTGGGGATGTATACGAAACGTGTTGTGTCAAAATCCCTTTTCAAATAACATACCTCAGCAAAATAATAAATAAGTTAAGTTTCTTTTTACTGGGCCTTGAACTCCATTCTATGCAATAATATTTTTGACAAAAAGTTAAACGGCTATAACTCACGAACAAATAGCGGTATTCAATGTGTGAAAGTGCAACATGAGTTTTTCCTCGCTTACTTACGTTTTAAAATTCTACCCGATCGGACCCCTTGTGGGCAGTCTTTTCCGCGAATTCTAAGGCCCAACCTCTAGACCACTGACTTTTTAGCACAGCGAATATCAATAGGGCTTAGGCGGCGGCCAATCTACAGAGTAAGGAGATAATTTGAATAAATCTTAAGAAATCGGAATTTTCATTAAACGATTGCTAGTATTTTTAAGTACATCGGGCACAGCAAAACACTTTAGTACATATGTTCTAGAGATGTTCGCAGTAGAAATTTTCGTAGAACTTAACGTACCACAACAAAATTTTGCCACCGCCACAGAAATTTGACATTCATTGCGGTACGCCGCAATGAGACGTAAGCTACAGCGACTACACCTCTTTTTTTATTTTAAAATTTTTTCGGTTTAACAAGTCTGTCAAAGGTTAGAGTTAAAACAGAGTTTTCAGTTTATAGTATTTAATACTTATATTCATCTTAAATTAGTTAATATTGATATTTCAACAGTAATTTTTTCTCAAACTCTCAATGTATTTTTTTGATAGACAGCTCATCGCGGTTCACTGAAATTAAAGTTGTACTAACCGCTACCGCGGTATACTTCGGTGTGCCGCATCGTGCACATCTCTAATATGTTACCCATTAAATGATTGACATTAACCAATAGATCCGTCAATATTCCATGAGTCCCAAATTTCACAATAGGCTTGGATACATTTGTTGCAAAATGCAGGAAAACGGCTTATTGCTTTTAAAAGAACACTATCCGGAACAAACTGATTTTATACAATTCCCAGACGTAGCGCGAACACCCTATTTACAAGAATACGTACCAAGATTTCTGTTGTGTTAGACAGATAAGTCTGTCAGTCAATAAAACGATTTTTTTCTTTTTTGGACGAGAATTGTTTGGATCATCAGTAACATTCCATGCAAATATTTCATCTTGCCGCACATATGCCAGATCTCCGTATAAACACTTTTTAAACTAAAATAAATTGTATTGAGCCATAGTAAATAGTATGGGTCCAAATAATCGAATATTAGAATACATTCGAAGCGTCGGTTAAATATAATTTGACAGCATGTCAAATATATTTTCGATAATTATATATATATATATATATAAAATCGAAAAGTGCATCTATAAGGCAATGAATGCAACTATCAGTTAATTTAATATTAAACACTATATTTTAGATTAGCAAGGCTGGCTTATATTTTGCACTCAAAATTCTAACATTTGGAGCAAGCGAAGCAATTTCTCAGGACGGTGGTACTCCGCCAATATGAGCACATATCCTATTACATGATAAAGCTTCACACCTCGTTTCTTAATATTCAATGAGCTCATTTCAGAACTACCTAGACAAATCAAAACATTGTGTTAATAAAAAATTAATGTTTTAAACTTTAATATATATATATATATATATATATATATAGAATGAATATAAACATACCATGTCCTTATTAGTTTCGACAGACTGCTGTAGTTGGTTGAGATCGCGAATAATTTCTTCACGTCCTTTGCTCTCATTTAGTTTAGTTGCAAGCTTATCTAATTTCTGAATCGCCATTTGCAAAGCAATACGATCCACATGTCCGACTGGACATTGTTTCAACAAATTCTAAACAAAAACACGTCAATGTAATGCATTCAATTATAACGAATGAGAAATTTAATATATCTTTTTAAATTGAAATGGAGGCTAATATGGATATACATGATACTCGGTAATGAACTTCAGTAGAATAATGCAAAGTATTTCATCAAGTTAATGTTTAAGACAAATAAAAAGTTAAATATAAACAAACTATTGCCTGCTTGTGATTTATGAGAACATACAGCACATAATTCATATAAACACCTGATACGAAGAGGAAAGCCCGATCAATCTGTATAACATACCTCAAGGAGCATTAGTAATTGGGGGAATCTTTGTACAGGTTTCATTAGTAATGATTCCAACGATTGCTTATCAGCTGAATAGAGATTCTGCCGCATGTGTAAGAACTCCTTAAAAGCAGGCCTCTTTTCTTCTAATTGCTTATAACGCGCAACAGCGTAGGATTGATGATTAATGTATTCTGAATAATTCATATACACTTTGTCCTTCGAAAACTAAATTGAAATGTTTAAATTCAATACTAAAATGAACTTATGTGACATGGAAATGAAGCCATTTATGCATTTTTATCCCTTTCAGTGACACAGCAACAATTTATGTTTACATTTTACATTTCAAACTTCTTTTGCTAGAAATGGGTGCCTATTTTATCGCAGAAAAATCGTCAACACTGGAACAAAGACTGCAAATATCAAACAAAAAACTTGGTTCACTACAATAAATTTTCAGGTCGATTGTCATTTTGATAAAAGTAAGGAAAATCTAGCAGAATTTATATTCAATAGTTTGAACACAACCACCTAAGTGTAAGAACAGCACACAGGACAATAATGTTTCTGAATACGCGATAGATCTTGTTTTCGAGTGTTGAAAGCACAATGACTAAGACATCTTGTGGATTGTCTAAATCAATAATAACAACTAAAATATTGTGAAAAAAGAAACTTTTCCATTTAGTTCAGTTCAGTTAAAAACTGCAATCGGTAGATCTGCCAACGGCTTTCCATTTAGTTCAGTTCAGTTAAAAACTGCAATTGGTAGATCTGCCAACGGCGGACAATTAAAAACAATATAACAATTTGATGCAGAAGAACAGTCAAAACATCGGAATATAAAGAATTCGTAGCATCTGAAGATCCTTCCTTCATAGTCAAATCACCTCTCATGTGTTTGAAGGGTCATTTTACCAGGTTATGGTTAAAAACGCGAAAAAATAATCTCTAATACATGAATTAAACAGCATGCGGCTCATTATTAAAAAAACAGCTAAGTTGGAACTTAGAATTCTAAATACAGAAATCTAACATTTTAAATGAAAAAATTAGTTCAGCAATGCTTAAAGAAAATTGGCTTACTGCGGCAGAAATAGTGTTTCCACATTTTTCTTCTTTGTCCCATTCATTAGCATCTATACCGAGTGCAATTTGAGCAGACCAGTGATCCNTATATATATATATATTTATATATACATTAAATTTTTAGCATCCTATTAATTTAAATGACTTAAACTGTTGAACTAAATTGATTAGTAAAATACAAACACTAATGATCCCATATTCTTAAATTGCAAATTTAATGAGTAGACTTTTGCCATTTTTTCTTTGTAATTTCCTTCATTATTTATCTGTTCATTTGAAGTTTTCAAGATCAATCAGAAGTGCTATTAGTCAAAACCACTTCGCGGTCTTAAATTTTGCTGAAAGCCACATACAGTTGCAAACATTGAATTATGATAAACCTATCAACATTGATTCTTCGTTTCATGCAATTAAACAAAATACGCATTTTGTTTTTTGCTACTTTTTCGGTAGAAAGTCCGTTTTGAAATACGAAAAGATGAATTCCAAAAATCATTTTCCAAACTTTCAATAAAGTTCTATACGAATTAAAATAAAACTTTGAAAAACACATTTAAAAAGCATGTTTAAAACACGATTTCAGTTTATACGTTGACAATAGCAATTATCTTAACAACAAATACATAATTAAATGAAAATTAATAGATAATGTTAAATGAAGGATTAACTTACAAGTAATCTTTCCAGTGAAAAAATATAATTTTGTTCGTTGGATAAAAGTTCTTGAAATAAATGTCTCCGTTTACGTGCCTGCTTAGAAAGATTTTCGGGTTCCGGGCCTAACTTTGCTATTCTTTGTTTCGCTCTCGCTAGTGGCTTATCAGTGTCCTCTGAAATGTCTTCATAACTCATATCTAAAAATAATGAAAATATAGAAACTTTCAATTTCAAAACCTGGAATAAATGTTCCCCTTTTTCTTCTTTGTAAATAACTAATAGTAGATTCTTCCAAAACCCCCTAAACTTATTGAATTATATAACACCAAATCGTTTGATTTTACGATATTTCAAATTTGCTGTACTTACCGGAAAGTTATGAATATCCGCTTCAGCAAATTGTTCTGAGTCTGAAACTTTTTCATCTTCAGATTTTACTAAAAATATGTTTTATATATATATATATATATATATATATATATATATATATATATATATATTATATATAACGGTGTGTCAAAATTACACTTTTTTCAAATTAACTTCGGTTCCATCCAAATTAGTGGAACTTTTATGCGTAGATTACAAATCTGACCTATATTTAGTTCTGTATTAAATAAAGCCATTGACTGGCTTTTTAAATGTTAAGATATTTATTTGAACTGGTTTTATTGAAAATTTGCATTTACAAACGACCAAACATATTAATTTTATCTTGCAGGTTTATAATTGAAATGCAGCACATGTTGCAATATTCACTACTTCAGCAAATAATAAGAAGTGGCTTTTCTGTTCCATCTTGCATTGTTAACTTTGGATGGATATTTGGCAAATGAATTTTTCAATTTATTTCCTCATCTGCAGACCAAATTGAAGGAGGAGATTGTATTAATTTCGGCATTTTTTATTAGATGGATACCTGTCAATCTCATGTAATTCAATTTAGGTAAATTTCTTCATATTGTTGTTTGTAGTACTTCTAGTCACTGAAAAAATGCATTTGTATATTGGGTAATAAAGAGTATTTCTCGATTGTGGAAGTGTTTTCATTAATAATTTGCATGAGTTCTACCGTCTGCAATAATGAAGTCTTTGCTAAAACTCAATTTTTTTTCTGTAAAATTTGCATTTCCAGAAATTCGTCTGATAGGTGTATATTAAAGAAGTCATTCTCTTCTTCAGAATAAGAAGAAGTATTAGATTGAAATCTTCATCCGTTTTTGCCTTTTAATCGAATCCCTTGGATAAATTTTGCTACAAACTTTCTTTGATGTACAATAACTAATTCGTTTTCGTGCATGTCATAGCATACTATAATCTATTTTCTTTAGTTTTAAGGTTTGCACTTTTTAGAAACTCAAACAATTTTTTGGTATCAATATTCCTGGAGTTAAGTATTTTTAAATTTCGATAAATTGTATCAAAGGGTTGAAAATCCATGTTTTTTAAGAGCCAACATTGTCCAACGCAGCTTGCAAGCATCATTACAATAACCGTCGCATTTTTTCGTTGATTACAATAGGTTTGTAGTTTGTTCAAATATAAACTATTATTTCAGCAAAAGGAAAGAATTTTTTCAAAGATTAAATGAGTTCTAGAGTAAAAATTTTTCAAATTTCAAAAGTGAATGGCTCTTCTAAACAAACATTAAAGTTAAAGCTAGATTCATGTTCTACGTATAAAAGTTCCAAACTTGCACTGGGTTATCGAAACTTTCATATAAATATACAAAGTGTATACTTTCAATGTCATTACATAAAAAACATGGTAATATGGCCAACAAAATAAAAACTTGTTTAATGACTTTAAATGTCGCTTAACCCTACACTACAATGTTCCTCAATTATGAGAAATGAGTAATTTACACATGCATAAAAAACATGAAACATGAAATGTACCAGAGTTTACAGCGTTATTGCGGTACTCCATTGCTAAATTAAGGATTTACAAAAATATACTAAACAGGTACAAAACCAGCTCTTGCAAACGGGCTAACTTGTGTATTTGGCTTAGAGGGAGAAACTCTGGAAGATCTTTTCCTTCTGAGAGAACTACGGGCCACATTCTAAATTTCTAATTACAGTATTCAAATTTTTGTCGAATTTTTATTACCATTGATATTTGAGGAAAATGATATATATATATATATATATATATTTAGAAACAATAGTGCTGAGCTTCATATTTAATCGGTTTCGATTTACTAAATCATCATCAGATATACAAATTTTGTGTGAATTTATAAATTTACAATCAACTACACTTAATATTACAAATATTTAATGCTTGCTCTAAAATAAATGTAAAAAAGAACTAGTAGTTTTCTGTCTGTTTAATAATTTAGATATTTCAGCATGGTTAATAAATATTGCTTCTGCGATTTTAGTATTTGAGGTTTTCATGATTATATTAAAATTTTCTGGTCTTGGTTGATGTAAATGTGTATAAATTTCTGATCTTAGGTGTCCCGAAAGATGTTCATTAATTCTTGTTATAAAATGTCGCTTAGTTTCTCCGATGTAAGAATATTTACATTCTTCACAATCATATTTATATACAATGGAAGAAACTAGACATTTTTGGATGAATATATATATATATTCATTCAATGATCGTGTCATATATAAAAAATAATTTCGTCAAAAATTTTCTAATAGGGAACATCTTAGTGGTGAACAACTTGAGAAATCCATAACATGACGAATTCTGCTAGAATTTGCAAAGATATATCTTAATGTATTTTACTATTTTCCAGAAAGTGAGATTCTTAAATAGATTTCACAAAATTGTCAATTAACTAAATAATACTTTGTGAAACCGTCATTTCCTCTTAGATATTATTTTATCTCATTCCTAAATTGGATAAATTTTGTACCTATGCCTAAAACGCGTGTTCCGTTTTTGCTATTTGCATAAGTGTTGTCAAACTTTGTCGTGCCGTCATTATTACATTTCTTTACAAAAACTTGTTACAGGGTAGTTCGCTATAATTCATGCAATCAGCGGAAAGTTTAAAATTGATGTTATCTTATTAATTCAATGCTATTTCAAAAAGATGTTAAAATGTAGTATGTTTTTGATTGCATTATGTAAAACAAGCAAAGAACACTTTCCCTAGCCCAATAAAATTTANTTTATTACCATTGATATTTGAGGAAAATGATATATATATATATATATATATATTTAGAAACAATAGTGCTGAGCTTCATATTTAATCGGTTTCGATTTACTAAATCATCATCAGATATACAAATTTTGTGTGAATTTATAAATTTACAATCAACTACACTTAATATTACAAATATTTAATGCTTGCTCTAAAATAAATGTAAAAAAGAACTAGTAGTTTTCTGTCTGTTTAATAATTTAGATATTTCAGCATGGTTAATAAATATTGCTTCTGCGATTTTAGTATTTGAGGTTTTCATGATTATATTAAAATTTTCTGGTCTTGGTTGATGTAAATGTGTATAAATTTCTGATCTTAGGTGTCCCGAAAGATGTTCATTAATTCTTGTTATAAAATGTCGCTTAGTTTCTCCGATGTAAGAATATTTACATTCTTCACAATCATATTTATATACAATGGAAGAAACTAGACATTTTTGGATGAATATATATATATATTCATTCAATGATCGTGTCATATATAAAAAATAATTTCGTCAAAAATTTTCTAATAGGGAACATCTTAGTGGTGAACAACTTGAGAAATCCATAACATGACGAATTCTGCTAGAATTTGCAAAGATATATCTTAATGTATTTTACTATTTTCCAGAAAGTGAGATTCTTAAATAGATTTCACAAAATTGTCAATTAACTAAATAATACTTTGTGAAACCGTCATTTCCTCTTAGATATTATTTTATCTCATTCCTAAATTGGATAAATTTTGTACCTATGCCTAAAACGCGTGTTCCGTTTTTGCTATTTGCATAAGTGTTGTCAAACTTTGTCGTGCCGTCATTATTACATTTCTTTACAAAAACTTGTTACAGGGTAGTTCGCTATAATTCATGCAATCAGCGGAAAGTTTAAAATTGATGTTATCTTATTAATTCAATGCTATTTCAAAAAGATGTTAAAATGTAGTATGTTTTTGATTGCATTATGTAAAACAAGCAAAGAACACTTTCCCTAGCCCAATAAAATTTATTTAGAAAATGTTTTTGTGATTCTTGCTACCTCGACATCAAAAGGACCTAACAAAAACCAGGATTTACAAAAATTTAGTCACTGAAACAAAGAATTAATAATTTAAAATTAATTCCGGAATAGCAACAAATTAAGTTAAACGCTTATTCGTCTCAAAATTCAAATTTGAATGAATATACTGCTCAACAGGTTTTATATACATAATTATTTGCGTCATAACTGATTGCCGTATAATGTCAACAAAAGTAGTAGAATCCATAAAATTTCAGAAAATTTAAATCACTCATTAGACGCATATTTTCATTCATTACATAATGCTCAGTCCAATATCCATGTTACTACAACCTGGCATCTCAATCTATGAATCATATCAAATCCTTTAAGTTATGATTTTACATTGCACTAAAACTTAGTGGTGTAGCTACGCATTCTGAAATCAATAGGAATCCAAATCCATATAAACTGCCATGCAGATCTTCAATCCAAGCATGATAAGTCCTTTTCCTCATAAATTTCATCAATAATTGCATTCACTGAATGTTTAAGCATGGTTTGTCCAATTATTGTATGAATAGTGTCTTGTTGTAGCCCGTTGTTGCTCAACATGAAGCATTTTTTCTACTTGACATTGATCTCGCAGCCAATGCATATAAGGCATTGATCTGAACTCCTTTGGATATTTTTTTCAAATATTTTTGAGCTTCTTTGAATCCGTTTCTAAAATATTGGCAGAAATATTAGTAAATAATTGTTCATAGTGCAAATATGCAGCAGTACTAAATCAGCAAGCGGGCCATTCAATGTCAGTCAAGTTCTGGTATTCCAGATAAGCTGACTACTGACTGGTGACAGAAAAACAGACACCTCTATGACTTATAAAACCTTTCCATGTTAAATATGACCTAAAAACCAAGTTCATTGAAATATGACTTTTATATGACGTTCTGCTCACTCTACTAATAGCTAATGTTCCGATAGTGTTCGTGGAGTGCTCTACTAGACCTATTACTGCTGCCATCAATCATTTGGCTATGTTGGCTTCCTAGAGAAAATGTCTTCTACCCTCTCTCGTGAAAGTCTGCGCGCATTGATATAAACAGGAATAAAGTATATAAAAATGTTGGCATTATTATTAACAAAAGAAAAATAAACAATATATATGAGCAAGAATATGCAACTAAAAAACTATTTCCACCAGAACGACAAAAAACTTGCAGATGCACTTTTGTTTGCTCCACCACAAACTTCATAATATCTCTTTGGGGTATTTGGTTCCAAACATCGCTTACATCAGTATGCATGGTATCTCGATTCACAGAGTTCCGGAGCTCTGCAATCAAACAGGATATGTCCTTGGTCCATCAAGGCTTTGTGCTGACTGTTTTGGAACACTAATTGTTGGATGAAATAGAAGCCTCATCATCATGAGATTCGACATTGTCACACTGAAGAGTAGTGATAGTGCTCACATGAAGGAAAAATTTCTTCATCTAATAGGCAGCAGAAGAATCGTCCATCGTGGGAACATCTTTCGAATAAAACTCTCATCTGCTGTGATAGCACCTGAGCACCTGTTTTTACAACATACCATAAACCATAGAGCTGCAGAACAAATTACCATTGCAAACATTTTCGGGGCATGTGATGGTAGATGTTCAAATGAAGTGGGGAGGGTGGTAAACATGAATTACGGTGAAAACAATCCCACCATTTCTTATTGAGAAATGCTGTTAATCTTGAAAAGCGGGGATGCATATTCACAAAGTCAGCATATTCAGTTGGAGAGAATGGAGGACTTTCTTGCAAATTTTCATTTTCAGAGCTTTCATGTTCTGTTTTCAGCATTGTAACAGCAGTTAAGTAATCTGTCAAACCTGCAACAAGTGCTGTTGCGACGCCTATCCATTCGAATTAGCTGCTCAGTCTGATTTTGGAATACTGGGTCTATCACCTTACTGGGTAGATTACTTCACTGCTGTGTTCATTCCTGGCGTCATTCTTGACTTCTTCATAGTAACCGTGATGGATAATATAAAACAATCCCGTATTCCTTGTACAGATCTTGCAACTATACTTTTGCACCATGTCCTAGCCTATCTCGTTCTGAAAGTTCACAATTTCTGTTTACTCTATTCATTTTCGGGGAAATGTTTTTAGGCAATACCATGAACTTAATTTATATGCAACCAATCAATAACTGCAGTTAAACAAACAACGCGATCAGTGAAATGCAGGCAACTGGATTATTCATAGACTTTTAGAGAAATTTCAACAACTTAAATTACTAACGGCTAATCTGCATAGAACAATTTTTTAGTTTCTTGACCTTTACTGTGTATGGAAATAGAGTGATCAGTGGCTGTTCATTAAATATTTTCAAAATGTAGCATGGGATTACATCTATACATTGCAACACTCATGTTTAGATTCATACCCCGGTATAAACGAGATTAAATAAAGTCGCACCATTCAATAGAAAATACATCTAAACGGGTAGTTATATGCCTAGGAGTCTTTGGAAAATTAAAAGAAAACTGCTTGGGTAAAACTATGTAGGGAAAATTCTCAAGTAAATTTCATGACTTACAAGAAAGTAAAAGCTAAGCTGAAAGAATGCACAAAAACTGAAAAAGAAGCTACTGTGAAGTATTTTTTTCACAGGCTTACACAAGCAAAAGCAAAATGGCGTTATATTAATCGATTTTTAAACATAGAAAAGAATAGGAGCAACAATAGAAATGAAATAAACACAAACAATCGTATTTATAGTGACAATAGATTAATCAGCAGGCATTCAAATTCTGTTTTCAAGAAATTAGGCAAATACACAGGACTACCAAAGAAATTTAAAAATAAAAAGTTTAGAGACAAGTTTCTGCTTCAATTATGACAACAAAACTGCTTTAATGAAAGTTGTGTCCAAGTTAGAACCTAGCACACCAAGTTGAAGTAGTGGCATTCCTATTTTTATAATTAAGGAATATATAGGATACTTTGCGGATTATTTTTTATTTGCTTGCAATTTTACATTCCATACTCTATATACCCTCAAATATTTAAAAAAATCCGATGTAACAGAAATGGTGATCACACAGACTGTAAAAACTACAGGCCAATATCAGTTATCAATCCTGGAGAAACTTTTATGTAACCATTGAATTACTACTTAAAGTTGAAGAATCAATTTGGGTTCCAAGAATTTAGCACTGATTATGCATATGATCGTTAGTGGAGANGATCGTGTTTCGGCTCGTGTTGGGTGCAGTGATTCGTATTCGTGTTGTGCTTTAATTTATCGTGTCAATATTCCTGTTTTTCGGTTTTTATTATCCAATTCTAAAATATCTACTAATTTTGTAGCTTCAAATCGAAAAAAGGCCAAGTTCCGTTATGCAATACAATACTCGACGATAGGATACTCGTTCTGCAATTAAGAGTTAGGATTAGGTAGGACAACAAAAGTATTTTTTTTCTGAAAAATAAATTCGTGTTTTTTCTTGTTCAGCAGTGTTGTTTGTTCGGAAAATTCGTGTTCGTGTTTGTNATGGTGATCACACAGACTGTAAAAACTACAGGCCAATATCAGTTATCAATCCTGGAGAAACTTTTATGTAACCATTGAATTACTACTTAAAGTTGAAGAATCAATTTGGGTTCCAAGAATTTAGCACTGATTATGCATATGATCGTTAGTGGAGAGCACAAGATATTACTTAAACAAGAATGTCTGTAGTAGAGGTGTGCAATCGTGACACGAACTAGATCGTGTTTCGGCTCGTGTTGGGTGCAGTGATTCGTGTTCGTGTTGTACTTCAATTTATCGTGTCAATATTCGTGTTTTTCGGTTTTTATTATCCAATTCTAAAATATGTACTAATTTTGTAGCTTCAAATCGAAAAAAGGCCAAGTTCCGTTATGCAATACAATACTCGACGATAGGATACTCGTTCTGCAATTAAGAGTTAGGATTAGGTAGGACAACAAAAGTATTTTTTTTCTGAAAAATAAATTCGTGTTTTTTCTTGTTCAGCAGTGTTGTTTGTTCGGAAAATTCGTGTTCGAGTCGTGTTGGCTTTTCAAACAAATTTCGTGTTCGTGTTCGTGTTTGTAGTCTGCAGTACTGTGGTGATGCTTGATTTAAGCAAAACATTTGATTGCATAGATTATAAAATTCTCAATCTGAAACTTCAACATCTCGAGAACTAACAAACCATTTACAGAGAGTTAAAGTTAATAATACATTCTCAAACTACGTTAAAACGAATAAAGACCAGAAATTTCAGTCCAATCATTGCCACTAATCAATTGCAATACATCATTATTGATACTAAATAATATTTTAATCAAACAGATTAAATAGGAATAATGAAGACAATTTATAATTTTTTCCACAGAAATACAAAAATAATTGCAGGCAAAATCACTTTAAATGTCTCTGATGCCACAGTAGAAATAGATAACAATCTGGCATATTAAAGCTTTATAAATCAGAAACGTGGCAACATGACCAATGATGTGCAATGTCTAAGACACATGAGAGAGATCCCTGCTGGCAGACAGTTGAGATATGCATTGTTAATGATCCACTTCATGTATGCTTGCGTTCTTTTATTGGAGATGAGCCCAGAAAAAACAGATCAACAGAGTGTTGAATTGATCCATAAAACTATATCGGTTGAAGAAACACCAAACTAGTGAAAAAGAGCATAATTTACATATTTTGTCACCTATTTACTACATCAACTTTGCATTTATAGTAAAACTGTTTAAGTAATTACCAAATTATCGACTTCAGTGTGTTTCCTTAGCAAATATGTAGCTCAAAACCAACGTATGGAATAAAGCATTTACATAATCTATCATAAAATAATGGAATAACCAACCACAACGCATACGGCAAGCTCCAAATCTGAAAGCCCTTAAGAGATTACTCAGAGAATATATTAGCCACGCCAATATCGATTTGGTTACTCGGAGCATAATAATTCTTTGCGAAATATACCATTAGAAAAATTTAATGGCGAAAAATGGTGTAATGCATGAATTTTTTAGTAAATATTAAATAGTGAATCGAGTATCGTTTTATAATATTCTTAAGTGTTTATTGTTGTTTTTTGTACGTTTTATATATATATA
>CABFPE010000002.1:3873219-3891243 GCA_900660155.1 Hofstenia miamia
TGTTACTATTTAGCACAACCAAATTCTATAAACAACACTCTGATTGGAGTGCCACATTTGAATTTGATTGCCCTCCCTTAATTTGGTATTTTAATTCTTTGGCATTTTCACCTTTTGGTATTTTAATTCTTTGGCATTTTATTTCTGTCTGTTTTTGATCTTTTATTTCTTTGGTATTTTCATTATTTGGGATTAAAATTTTTGGCATTTTATTTCTTTAATCAACATTTACCAAATATATTTGTCAAAACCATTTGGCAAAATGAAAAGGTGCGATAATGCTTCCATTATTTGTCAGCCATCTTGGCAGATGATTTGAAATTCAAATTCAACAGGTACTTTTGGATTAGAAACTATAAATAGCATGAAATCAATTTGAGAAACTGTTAAAGTAAATTTGTTGAAAATCTTATCTTTAGATTTAATTTGGTTTGCTTATTATTAAACAATGTCAAGCTAAATGTTTGATGCACTAGTAGTGGTGAGGGCACACATCTGGAGTGATTTGAGGGTCCTTGATCAAAGCCATGAAACTGCATATATGTTAAAGATTCAATTAGGAGTTTTTCTCCATTTAGATGACTACCAATTCTTTCATTAACATGTATGCAATAATAAAACTGTTGAGGAAATGGTTGGATAACCAATCATAGGTTATTATATATTATATTAACTAAACAATGTAGGTGACCTATGAATAGACTGATATTGAGACTGAGCATGTAGCATTAATTAAATGTAAGTTAGGAAGCTGTGAGTAATTATCTATTTAATTATTTAGAATAATTAAAGCCAGTAATTTTCAGTAATTTCTAAATAAGTATTTATTAAGCAGCTAGTGACACTGCCTGGTTGCAAGTACAAATTACACAATGCAAATCAAGTTTAAGTCAGTTACATCCAGCCTTGAGGGTTGCACTGAGTTAGGATAAGGGACACATAATCTACTTCATTGAGCTGAGATTTGGAAATAATCCATCAATCATGAAGCTGAATACTTGTTGGAAGATTCAGAGATCAGAGTTGGCCAGAGGCCTTATGAAAAGATCAAGTCTAAGGAAACTGCGGCATTCAGTCTACACCTAAATAGTGTTTGATTACAATACAGTTAATTAAAGTTAACTAGAAGTATTAATGAACCAAAGCAGTTAGTAAAAGTACATCTCTACCCACACCTAACATAGAAATGCTTATGCTTGTTTGTGAGGAAATAAATAGGGATACTACTTCTTCTAATATTTGATGATACTCTATTTTCTAAGTCTAACTCCAGTTGGAAATTTTTATAATCAAATTAGTGAATTTTCTTTAATAAAGCCTGGAAGCTAACTCAATATGTTTGTTGCAGTAACACTTGGTACTTTGTTGATGATACAAAGAAACATGCAACAAAGATCTTGAGGTAGCTTCAAAATCAGACATTTTCCAATAGAATTTTTGTAATTCAATAATCATTTTCAATACATAAATTACACCCCCTCTAACTCACTGTAAACTATCCTGTTGAAAAATGTGTAACATTTTTTGAAATTATTTATAAACATCACATTTGTTTAGAAAGATCTCTGAAAGTGTAACAAATATAAGAATGTAGAAATATTCATCAGATGTTAGACTATTTATTGAAATATGCTTGGTAAAAGATTGTGTGTTAATTGTTATGGAAAAAGGTACATTAAGGAGACATACAGAAAATTGCATTTTCAGTAGTGTCAATAATGATTTCACATAAAATGTGAAGTTCTCAATGTCAGAATTCTGTTTTGTGACTTTTGCATAGTAATAAACAGTCAGATTAACTTTCATTGCTTAAAATATTATTTTAACTTACTGTTCATAGTTTGTGAAGTCCCTCACCATCAACATTCACAATTAATTCTTCCTAAGCATCATTCCTTTACATTACTTGTTTCAAAAAGCAAATGTTTCATCAATGTAATTGCCTAAACCATTACTGTAGAATTGTATACAGCATACTGGCCAATGAATTAAAATAATTACTTCAATGTTTATTATATGCAACAATAACATAAGAAAGGGAATACAATGACATAGTTATAGAAATCTAATGTTTACTTATACCACCTTTTGCCTGAATAACTGCTTGAATTCTATTTGGCATAGATTTAATAAGTTTACAATCCATTTTAGTGATTTCAACATTGTGATGCCAGCATTGAATTGGTGCTGTAATAATCTTGTTTATTGTCACTAAATTTTTCATTCTGGTCTTACATTTCAATACTTCCCATAGATTTTCTAGTGGATTTAAATCTGGAGATTTTCCTGGCCAATCTAATATTCTAACATTTGACTCAGCAAAAAATTGAAGACAGAAAATGCCTTATGACATGGTGGATAATTGTCAATAAATATGTCACTACCAAAGTTATCTTCAAACCTGTGTTTTAATTGTGGTATTGTAGAATCACAGGGGAGTTCTGGCTACTCAAGCAGTACTGGAAAACTTAAGAGTTAATATCAAAGGTTGCAAAGGCTACCATTGTAGAGAGTGACCTGCATTCTAGCAAAAGAAAGAGCATTGGTGGTTCACTGATTCATTAAAGAAAAAAATTAGCTTTCCATTGAGAATAGACTTTGAGCAGCTACCAATTCATATGGCATCACACTGAAGCCATCCTTACTTGCCAAGGTGCTAATTGTGTGCCTCAAGTATTAATTTCTAGCTCAAATAAATAATTTAGCTCAGAGTTCTGCTATCTCAGCTCATGTAAATATATAATAAAACAAAAGGCACATAATTACTGTGCATGTTCACCAACAGCATAGTATATTTGCAGTGTGTTGTTATTAAGTGCATGTATGAAATGAAATGATCAAATTAAAAGATGTTATTCCCTACACATACATGTAGCTGTAACCTAAAGCAACCATGATTTGGGCTGACAACTGTTAAGGGGCTAGTTTTTGCCCCAGACACTCATTGAGTAACTCCCAAATTGTTGCCAGAACTTAAGCAAGATTTATTATAAAATTCATAACAGCCTAAAAGGGGTTAGCATGTAAATAAATCAAAAAAGATCAAACACTATTGAAGTGAGACAAATTATATTGTGCAATCACTACAGTTCTCTCATGTATTTATAACAATTTCATCAAATTATTACATGTTACTTGTTTACAAAATGTTGCATGAAATTCCCTTGCAAATGAAATGAGCAATAACATGGATGACTCAGATTGAGGGGACAATAATAAAATGATTGTAAAACTGCACATCAAAATACAAAGAATTACAAAGAATTAAGTACTAATAAATTGATAACTAGGTAGCAACAATCATTTTGTCATGATGACATAATCACTAAATGAGAGTGCCAAATTAATCAGAAATAGTTGAAATAATTAAAATAAGTACCCTGAGTGACTCTACACGCCCCCATTGTATGGTTAAGTTTGCAGTAACAGTTGGACAGTGGGACCTGATAACAACTTTTGCATCTCTTCCACCATTTTGATTGCAAGGATGTTGTCCCAAGATGAAACTTCTGCATACTTAGGGCATCTAGCAATCTGCATCAATGTCTCTAGTTGAGTGACAGCTTTATTTCTTAGGCAGAAGAATATAATTTTAGGATGGTGAGAGCTGATCAGGCAATTCCTTTGTAAATTGTAAAGTCTCCTTGTGAATGTATCATAGAACCACTTGTAGAGCCAGCAACCTTTCAAGGCAATCATGAGGGTCATGAGTGCATCTGTGTCTGAAGTGTGTGTGTCCTCTGTACTGATCCAGGTGTTGGGATAAAAATGTGTGAACACTTCACATAGAGATCCCATTCAAGTAGCATGGTCCATAAAGAATGAGCAATACTCATTGACCTGTTGGAGAGTCATTTCCTCCAGATCATTCATCTCAGCCCTCAGCATAGTATTGATTTCAATTCTCTTCATAACATGGTAATAGCATGTTATTGTCTCAACAATGTTGATCCAAATCATGTCTCCTGAAGCTTGAAATAATATGAGGACATGGGGGTCTAACAATGTGATTTTAATGTGGATCTTCTGAAGTTGTGTTAAGATTGGCTGCCCCTTTTGAAAGATGTCTTTGATCGTAACTTGCCATTGATGAAAACACATTTGGGATTACCACCATCTATTAGGGTGTCCCTTGTGTCTTTATACTCCTTTCTCTGCATCACTTTGTTGATCTCTAGTTAATTTTATCAGACAAGTTGGCCAACACCTTTTTGCGCCCCTTCTTAAATCTCCAAGATGGTAAAATTAGTGTCATCATTAGGCACAGTGGAGGTATGCAGAGAAGATTGTGTTTCTCAGCATTGGTTTCCAACTGTTTGAACTCAACCTTTGTCTGGTGGTTCCAAATTGTGACAGGATAATTTATCTTAGCATCATTAATCAAATCCCAAAAGTATTCCTTAATTCATGTTTGCAGAGCTTCATATCTTGAGTAGAGGAAATGCATAGTTAGGCCATAGTGCATTCTATGTCCAAGGCTATTTGTTGCCCAGGTGATTGTAGAAGCACTAGCTCCTCCTTTGTAAACATTTCAGTGAAGCACCACTTCATAAGGCCCAGAATATTCTTATCAAGGTTACTCTCAATGATGTGTTTGGCTATTGTGAGCTTCTCTGTGAACTCCTTAGGACAGTCTTCAATGGTAAGTATATGCTTGTCTTTGATAATGGACCAGGCAGGCTTGGGGACAGGGGAGGTTGCAACTCTGGAAAACTTTTGCAAATTAGTGGCCTCAATAAGAGCCTTGGTGCCAGGTGAGACCTTGCTGACGAAGATAGTAGCTCTTCTTCAAGGTAAAATTGCTCTGGGGAGCACATCATTTGCTCAATGACTGTGAGCAGAATGACTTTGCCATCTTTGGCTGGATGTTTTCTAGTCTCTGCTATTTTGTTGTAGCCACTCTCAGGATAATTTATTTTCTCCAGGTTGAACAGAATCTTAGTTTTCATGTGGATATTGTAGTGATTAACAAGCTCCAAAAACTGCTGTGTGGACATGGGCTCTCAATGGATAAGACAGTTTATGCAGAGCAGAGTGTACTTCAAGTTAAGTGACAGAAATTTGGTTTTGGCCATGGCTCTCCAGATGTACTTTTTGAGGGTATCAGAAAAAATGTTAAGATCTGAAAATGTGATACCAAGACAATTTACAATCATTTGGGGTGGCAAGTGCTCTATGGGACTGCTGGTTCATATTAATCTTGCATAGTACTTCTCAAAATACTCCATAGCCTTTTTTGTTTTGCCAGGGGATGCTGGTAAAGAACATGCATATAGCAGCCAATTCTTCACCTTCTATGCCACAGGACAAATTGCAAGTTCATGGGTGCATAACTTGGCTAGCTTCTTTTGGGAATGATGGTCAAGAGGTAACTGAAGCTGAGGATCACTCATGAGAAAGATCAAGAGGATCCAAATGGCTTCACAGGATTGAATAGCAGGGAGAATTTCTCAGAGAAAACTTTTCAGCAAAGTTCTGTCACTCCTTTGAGATATAGGAGATGCACAGTTCCATAAGTAGCCTTTCCATGGATCTTGAGTACTGTGAGTTTGGACTGCAGATTCTGATAGTCACCCACTTGGTTTCAGGGCTCCTATCTGCTTTCAGCAATGTCCAAATTCCATTGATCTTGGCTAGAAGTGATGTCATCTGGGAAATGATGATAGCAAGATTGGTCATGATCTGGGAGAAAGTGAAAGTAACATGAATGTCTGAAATGGTGGCTAAGCCAGGCAGGTTGATGATTATCAACTCAAGAGTTTGAGTGTGGACAGCAGCATTGATGATTATTCTTGTATCAACAGTGAGGCAATGCATAGTGATCTGTTTACAAAGCAAGAGATCAGTGTATATTCGCTTACTTATTGAGATAATGTTTGTATGATACATACTCACTGGACAATAGTAGTTACTGCATAAAATCATAAAGTTCTCCATTCAGAAGTGGAGATTTTCAACCTGTTCTGGGATTTTGTCCTGGTATTCCTCCTTTAAAACCATTGCAAGGTGGATATTCTCAACCTTCACAAGTTGGTAGGCAATTTTGATCTTCACCATGATCTTTTGCTGGTTCACCTCACCTACATGGAAATAGTAAGCAATGAGAAGATTCTCAAAATCAATGTCAACACATTCAAACTTTTGGATGGCTTTCTTGCTGTTGGAAGTTGGCACAAGTGGGTGAGGTTAAAGTCCTTGTCAAACATAGTGTGGACTTTACTCTGTCAGAGGGCCTCTTTATTCCACCATGCATCTTAGAATCATAGCAAATAATAGCATTGATTTTTGGCCTACATTCATTGTCAATGACAAAGGGGATGATGTCAACAGAGCATGTTAATGATTTAGTGTTATACATCCACCTCAGTTTGTTCCTAGTTTCCTCAAACAAGTTGTTGCACACAAACTAACAGCCTTAGGGGTTGCAATAAAGTATGGGTGGAGTATCTCATCTCCTACCTTGGATGTCTTCTTCNTCAGAGAAAACTTTTCAGCAAAGTTCTGTCACTCCTTTGAGATATAGGAGATGCACAGTTCCATAAGTAGCCTTTCCATGGATCTTGAGTACTGTGAGTTTGGACTGCAGATTCTGATAGTCACCCACTTGGTTTCAGGGCTCCTATCTGCTTTCAGCAATGTCCAAATTCCATTGATCTTGGCTAGAGTGGTCATGATCTGGGAGAAAGTGAAAGTAACATGAATGTCTGAAATGGTGGCTAAGCCAGGCAGGTTGATGATTATCAACTCAAGAGTTTGAGTGTGGACAGCAGCATTGATGATTATTCTTGTATCAACAGTGAGGCAATGCATAGTGATCTGTTTACAAAGCAAGAGATCAGTGTATATTCGCTTACTTATTGAGATAATGTTTGTATGATACATACTCACTGGACAATAGTAGTTACTGCATAAAATCATAAAGTTCTCCATTCAGAAGTGGAGATTTTCAACCTGTTCTGGGATTTTGTCCTGGTATTCCTCCTTTAAAACCATTGCAAGGTGGATATTCTCAACCTTCACAAGTTGGTAGGCAATTTTGATCTTCACCATGATCTTTTGCTGGTTCACCTCACCTACATGGAAATAGTAAGCAATGAGAAGATTCTCAAAATCAATGTCAACACATTCAAACTTTTGGATGGCTTTCTTGCTGTTGGAAGTTGGCACAAGTGGGTGAGGTTAAAGTCCTTGTCAAACATAGTGTGGACTTTACTCTGTCAGAGGGCCTCTTTATTCCACCATGCATCTTAGAATCATAGCAAATAATAGCATTGATTTTTGGCCTACATTCATTGTCAATGACAAAGGGGATGATGTCAACAGAGCATGTTAATGATTTAGTGTTATACATCCACCTCAGTTTGTTCCTAGTTTCCTCAAACAAGTTGTTGCACACAAACTAACAGCCTTAGGGGTTGCAATAAAGTATGGGTGGAGTATCTCATCTCCTACCTTGGATGTCTTCTTCAATCAAATAATTGTAGAATCATGTGATGAAGGGCCAGGACTAGAGGGGGTTATTGAGTCACTTTGGGACAGTTAGGGTTCACTTACATTAGTACTAATATTAGCAAAAGGCACTCTTACTCTACTAGACTCCTCAGGGTTCCCACAGAGAGTGTTTTCTCCATTTGGAGTCATCTGAGGTCTGCTCCTGAGGGGAGTGTTGTCTCCCCAAGTAGTTGTGGGAATCACGCTCCCAAGGAGAGTGTTGTCTCCCCAAGTAGTTGTGCTGTCTGCTTTCTGAGTCCTCTACATGTATCCTCCCTCACTTCTGTGATATGCCTTCATCTGCTTAGTGCAGGGATACTTCTTGTCTCCTTGGTTCATCACATGGGTTGAGTCTTCACCACACTTGTCTTCTGGTGGGCAGGGTTGATTCTGCATTTGTTTCATCTATTTTGAATTGGTTACTAAACATAGAAATTAAATTGAGTTCCCAATCTTGGGTATTTAAATGATCTAAATACTCTTGGTCTCTAAATCTACATCTAGGCAAAATACAAGTAGCAGTAATGTTGCAACTATTACCAAGGTTACTATCATACTTGACCTCAGTGAGGTAGTCTTCCTCACATTCAGTGAGGTTATTATAAGTCTCAAATTCATTCACTCCATCATCATTGAGTGAAAATTCACTATTAGGGTTGATGATGACATTATCAATATCTTTAACAGTTCACTTGAGTCATTGGAAGTGGATGACTCTCCCATTATTTAATAAATACTTGTGGTGATCTAAAACTCTAGTTATAGTAAATTGGCCTTGCCAGTTAGTGGCAAGCTTTCACACTTGATTGGTGCTGGTGATTTGGTGAGGAAAATAGGTAAAGACTTGTTGCCTTGCTTATGTGGCTCACTATACAATTTACAATTAAAGTTCCATCACTGGCAGGTAACAGACTGATTCATATTCTTACAGATAGTAAGGTGCACTTCCTGAAGTTTATTCAACACATGGTTTACAAAATTTTCTAAAGTAGGTTTATTGTAATCAGGAAACATAATAGAAAGAGGTGTACTTGCTTCACAACCAAACATTGCCTTAAAGAGGGTAACCTTTGTTGTAGAATGAAACTGTAGTATTGTAAAAATACTCCACTGCTTCAATGACTTGCTTCCAATTCCAACCTGCTGCTCAGGCAAGGGCAACTCAAATTAACTTGATGACTGTGCAGTTGAGCCATTCCACAACACTGTTCAACTGTGAGTGATACACCATGGTGAATTTCTGAAGAATTTCAAGCTCTTTAGTAAGGGTCTCCATGAGATGGTTGTCAAATTGGGGACCACAATCAGAGACAAGGCACTCCAGGGCCCAAACTTGAGTACCCATTCCTTAACAACTTTCTCTTCAATTACTTCAGCAGTGGTACTGTTGAGGGGGATGAGTCTAGCATATTTAGTAAAGTGATCAATGAGCACTAGAAGGTACTGGTACCCCTTGTCATCACAAGAGAGCTTCTCAATGTCCATGTGGATGACTTTGTTTGTGCACTCAGTAGCACAGCTGTGCAGCTCAGCTTGCTGTTCAGGAAAGTGTCCAGCTCCTTGGAGCAAGCAAGTTGTGCATTTATCTATGATGTCCTGAATGGTGGCTCAAAAGCTGATGGTGACGTATCTCATGTTAAATGTGTGTTCTGTTTGAATAATGCCTAAGTGGCCCTTTTTGTGGATCTTATGGACCAAGTCCCTCTGGAAATACTCAGGGACAGTTAAGCAGCTGTTGTGACTCCTGGCATAGAGTAAGCCAGCCTCTGTTTGCTTCCAATTGTATTGTTTGAAATAATGATTGGCTATGGGACTAAGAGTGAAGTTGGCATTTTTCAGTTTTGCAATGATCTCACAAAGCAACTTGTCATGCTGTTGATGTTGTAGGATTTCAGCCTTGGTTACCTCTTCTTTAATGAGAATCAGAAGAATTGCTTTTCTGTGGCAGTCATCAATGATCTCAGGAAGGCGCTCATACTCACTAAGTGGAATAAATCCAAAAGGTGTCTTCTCTTCTGGTGGTTTTCAGAGGTCATGCTTGTAACTGGGGAGAGTGGTTGCTGATAACAGAGGCTGAGGTCCTGGTATCAATAGTAACATTAATGAGAGTTCCATTTATATCCACAGGGATAACATTAGTATGCAACCTCACTGTTGCTCCAAACATGGTCTATTGAGGGATGAATTACTTTCATCCACTGCATGCCTGTTAGATGCTTCCAGGAACTCAATCTCTCTAAAGGGTCATGTATAGAATGTAGAACTGCATATTTTTCAGGAATTGTTCTCAGTGGATTTGATCATCATTGACACCTGTGACCAGCCACTGCTGTATAATATCATTCTAGGCAACAACTTCCTTGAACAGAACTCCTGTGTTATTGATTACAGAAGCAACATGAAACCCATCTTTGAAAGTGAGCACAGGCAGGAATTACCACTGTTCCCAAACAGGATGTTTTGCTAAAGTTTCTTGCACCAGTACTTGTCAAGCCTCAACACTGGCAACATGTAGCAGTTACCACAGACTCCTAGTATATAGGTGATGTCATGGTCTCCAGGTATAAAGGGAAGCATTTTGCTGGAGTTAACTTCTCCCTGGATCTCTGTCACATTTTGAATGACAAAACTTAGTTGATAATTGTCACAACTCCAGTTCTCTTAGAGTGGAAAGCTGCTGCTTATTTGCCCATCCTAACAGCAATCCATGATCTCATGGAACCAAGTGACACTGTCCAGATTCCTCTTGTCAATGAGAGGATGCATCCTCACCTCAGTTCTCAAGAATGCAAATCACTCTCTTGTTTGCTTTGGCAACATCACAAAGTGTTTAACTAGGGCTTGATTAGTGTTAGTCAGGCCATTGATGAAGAATACATTATTTTATCTAAGCATGATCACCCCATCTGCCTTCCTGTTAGGAGAGTGCTGGAAAACCTCTGGGAAAAGTATGAGCAAATCCTAAGCAATTTGATAGAGATTGGCATAAAACAAGACAGATCATATGCAGTGCCCACTGTTTTCATTAAGCAGGGCAATAAGTACTGCCTTTGTGTGGACTTTTGAAAGTTAAATGATGTAATTGTGAGAGATGCATTTCCTCTTCCATGTATTGAAGATCTTCTATATGATGCCAGTTGATACCAGTTGTTTACTTGCCTCAATCTGTCTAAAGCATATTGGCAGGTGCCCATGAAGCCCACCAACATCCCTAAGACTGCCTTCATCACTCCATACAGCCTCTTCCAGTGGAAGTATATGGCTCTCCTTCAGCCACATGTCACCTTCCTTGGAAAAGTCATTGAGCTGGGTCACATCTTTAATAAAAATGATGTGAAAGAACAGTTAGAAAGAATTGAAACTCCACTGTCTCATAAGGATGTTCAGTGCCTTATGGGCTTTCTCAACTATTATGGCACTGGTGAACAAGACTAAACACATCTCTAATTTACTGAATTGCAGCATAAAGTTTAAATGGACATGGGCTGAAAAGAAAGAGCTTGACTTCATCAAGTTAGAACCAAGGAAAATTCCCAGCCTAAATTTGAAAAGGAAGAACCATTCTTCAAAGGACTGTGATATTTCATCAATTTTTCTGGTAAAATTTGGTGTTATGGAATGTTGATTAACCAGATTGGCAGTTTCATTGCCAACAGTGGTTGTGGGAAAAATTGATTTAGTAAAATGTAATCCACTCTTTGTCTCAGACACAGGTAGATCATTTGACTGCAGAGGCAAAGTGGGTGTCATGACAGTGGGGGTGACACAAGTCACTCAGAACATATGGAACTAGGGTAGTGACAGTGGCCAACATAGAAACATGAGTGATAGCAGATTGTATAAAGTGGAACCTCCAGTTGTAAATGAAGTGACTGGAGCAACAAATTGTCATGTCAATGGAGTAGTGGTAGATACAACAGGGGCACTTGGAAGGTGTGCCATGATCATTTGTGAAACTTGATCAGAAAGGCATTCTTTTAGGACATCATGAGTTACACATTCAGAATGTCTAGACAAGGGCACAGAACAAGGCAGAGGAAATGCAGATGGTGGCATTGCCAGATTACTAAGTTGAATTTCCAATGCAGTAATTGAATCAATTAGGCACTTCTCTCTCTGCAATGCTTCAGTAGCTTGCTGTCATAACTCAAGCTGCAATGAGTTGATGCATCATTCATAGGCAATATGTTGATTGATTTGCTGTATGAGAAATGCTCTAAGTCATTTGACCTTGGTTGGTTGAGGCTCTGGGGATGGTGGTGACACAGGGTAAAGGCAAAAGGGATCCAAGACAAAGGATGAAAAGTAGCAGATAATGACTGATTAACATGAGTAGGAGAGGATAAATCAACTAACAAATTAATTCAGTCTGCCATCACTCACACAGGGGAAATCCTGAGTGGGACTCCCATTATGAGAAAAACTATTGAAATCCATCAAGAAAAATTCAGAAAAACAATTCCAACAATTTGATAGAAAAACTCCAACTGAGTTCAGAGAAACAAAAAAACCACTTCTAGTAAGCAGTACAGCATAGGGCACAGTAATAAATCCAAATTCTAGAAGAACAAGACAACAACAAAGTAACAACCAAAAACTAATAAAAATAACATCAAAGCTTGGTGACAGCTTCATAGCACAGAATTGCAGTGTAAAAATAACATAAGAGGTAAAGTTATGCATCAGTTTGTAGTGAAGTTGATTCAAAGCCAGAGGAAACAACTATCACAGCTGGCTCACACCAAAGAGAAAGAACAAAACCAAATACAGTAAGAAATCAGGTGACAGTCCTGTACCATGTCACAATCACCTGGTAATTAGATGACCACCTTGGTATGCACACAAGCTTCATGACCAGAATACATTTCCAAGTATTGATTCACCTGCACACTTCAACAGAATGGAGTAGAGAGTTCAACTGACACTCCAGTTTGCTCAGAATCACATCAGGGTCACCATGTAGAATCATGGGGTAGCTCTGACTACTCAAGTGGTACTGGGAAACTCAAGAGTTAATATCAAAAGTTGCAAATGCTACCATTGCAGAGAGTGACTCACATTCTATCAAAAGAAAAGCATTGGTAGTTCACTGATACACTAAAGAAAAACAGGAGCTTTCCATTGAGAATAGACTTCCAGCAGTGACCAATTTACACAGAATCACACTAAAGCCATATCCATGAAGCCATCCTTACTTGCAAATGTGCTAATTGTGTGTCTCAAGTATTAATTTCTAGCTCAAATAAATAATTTAGCTCAGAGTTCTGCTATCTCAGCTCATGTAAATATATAATAAAACAAAAGGCACATAATTACTGTGCATGTTCACCAACAGCATAGTATATTTGCAGTGTGTTGTTATTAAGTGCATGTATGAAATGAAATGATTGAATTAAAAGATGTTATTCCCTACATGTACATGTAGCTGTAACATAAAGCAACCATGATTTGGGCTGTGAACTGTTAAGGAGCTAGTTTACACCCCAGACACTCATGAAGTAACTCTCAAATTGTAACCAGATCTTAAGCAAGATTTATTAAAAAATTCATAACAGTGTAACATCCTCCACCTAGCTTTTTATAATACTGCCTCGCGTTCTGTTGTGACAGTGTTTGCGTACTTTAAGAACCTCGACTCCCTGATGTTTTCCGCTATTGGTGTAAGTTGTCGCAACTCATTCATTTTCTGAGAGAAAATTTCAAAATATTTCTTATATAGACTGATGCCTTTTAATGCTATTAAAAGTGTCATCTGGGCGTCTGCCTTACACGTGTGTGCTAGATCTGCTCGCATCTGCGTATTTGGGTAGAAAAATGTGAAAACTTTCCGTAGGCTGCGCGTGTTTGCCACGTCCTTGTAGAAAAAGCTAATATTTTCTATTACTTCCTGTTCCGAAATGTCGCCAGGATCGTTCTTTCCAATCCGCATCATGGTCACGATTTCCACACGTTTTGTTACATCGTAATAACGATAGTTCTGCTCCCATAAATCAGTCCATACAATATCATTTACTCCCGAAAACAATATGACTGCTCGCGGTTGTCGCAGTTCGATCTCTCTCCTTAGCTCTTGGAGTTGAATATGTATCGCTTCCCCTTCCATATAGAGTTGATCTGGGGTTATGTTTCCCTCGATGTAGATGCGCTCCTTGTTATCATTGTCTAATAATATTTTCTTTGTCTTCTTGTAATCCTCTCGTTTTGTCATTTCTATTGCTTTGCTGCGAGAATTTACATAAGATTTGTATTCATGCAGAAACGTTTTTGCTGGCCAGACCTCTTTTGGTAATCGCCATCTTGGTAGTACCATGGGTATAGATATTGTTTTAGGCAGCGTACACAATAGGATTTTTGTATCAACTAATCGCTCGATTTCTTCGTAAGTACCAGTTGTGTTTGACGCTGTCGCCAAACCGATAGTGGCAGGGTAGTTCATCTTTGCTTCTGGGATTGTCTCCCAAAATGATTGCATTAGTCCCCTTTTGCTAAGCTTCAATCTTATGCGTTTGTGTATTTCAATCCTTGATGTTATACATTCGACATCCAGTGCGATTTGGTTAAAAGGTTTTAGTAATTCTTCTAACTCCGTGCGTGTAAATGCTTCTGTAAACATAAGTTTCATCGTCGCAACCGTTTGTTGCTCTCGTATTCTTTGGTAGTTCCGTTCTGTTATCTCTTTTCTTTCTTTCGTAACTTTTATCTCTACTAAGAATCTTTCGTCATCTGTATCGATCCATTCTATCGTACTGTCCTGACTTGTATCACCCCACTTTTCAATGTTTATCCGGTCGATTACTGTCTGCGTCTGTGGGGATAGCAGTAGTTGCGTTGAGGTTAGAAGTTGCTCTTCCCTGATAATCTCTTGCTGTGACTTTGTCGCCATTTCACATATCTCCACTGGTGTCGTTATTCCACCTTTCTTCAACATCTCGGCTCTTCTGATTATTTTCGTAAACGTGCATCTTGGGCTATCTTTCACGTATCGTCTCATATCTTCATCTATCACTTGTTGTACGTTTTTCTCTTTGATTAGTTGTATTATCTCCTTTGTGTCACTTAATTTACGTTTGATTATTTTTCTTGTTGTTATCCAAGGTTGATTCAGGAGTTGTTTTAATCGTGTTTCCAAGGTTGCACCCCACATATATTTTCGCATCCACTCTTCAAATATCTGTATTTCACTTGGGCATATTCCCGTTACATTTGCCAGTTCTACAATTGATATTCTCCCCGTTGGTTGATGTTTCATTATCAGCCTGCTTATCAGCTTCTCCATTGTTTGCATTGGTTTTTCATTCTTATTCGGTGATTCAGCTTTTTCAACGTGACCTTTTAGTAACCAATTTTTTGTTTGTGTGTTTATCGGTGATAACGCAATTTCAAACTTTTTAGCTTTTGTCAGTTTCACCCTTTGACTTCTCGTTACGGGTAACCTGAGGTCCTTTTCTTCTGTGAGCCATATAGCTAACAGCCATGCGGACGTTCTATATCTGATCTCTGGCGCGTTCTTCTCTTCTAGTATCAGGTTTAGGAAGTCTTTCTTTGTGTTCAATTCATATGCTCTGTTAATCTCTGCTAATACCATCTCAACTGTCTTATGATATTTCTGTGCTGGTGCCTCTATTCTTATGTCAGGCCATGATTCATCTGTCTTCTTCTGCAACTTCATGTTCGCCCATACTTTTCTGATTTCCTCTAAGTGCTCCTGGCGTTGTGTCATGCTGCATTTGATGAATAGCGTCATGGCTTTCTCCAGTCCTTCATTCAGTTGTAACATTTCCGCCGTTTTCGTTTGTTGATAGAGGTTTATCGCTATGCTGTGATCTATCATTATTCCGTATATGCTTGCCCAGTAATCGATTTGTAGGTCGAAACGGATCATCTCAGAGATTGTGAGTTCTTTCTTCTGCCATGGGAAGAAACCTTCTGCTCTTAGTACCATATCTTTTAAGAAACTTGGTAATTCTTCTAGGTTTTCCTTCATTGCTATAACGACTATTCTTGTTCGCTGTACCTTCGCCATCCGGACTGTTTGGTCAATTTGTTTTTGTAGATTTTTGTTGTATTCTTTTTCTCTCAGCACGTGTATGATCGTTAAGTTTTCTTCATCCAAATTTATCTCCGGGATTTTCGCTATGTTTTCTTTGTACGCCATGAGTGCTTGCACTGTCTCTAATGTAAAATTTTCGTTAAATGTCATGTGCGTTGTGCTCCTCATGTACGGCCTATCGATCGTTTCATTTAGTTCCTGTGGGTAGCTGATCAACACGTTAACTTTTGGCTGGTTGTCCGCGTCTAATAGAATTGGCAGTATGCTCCCTTCCATTTTGGCCGTTTTCCTGATTAATGTTTTCATTTCTGGAGACAGTTTCTTGAACGCATTATGCCGCATTTTTGTGGTTGCCATAAAATAGGGGTGCAACGTTTCTCCATCGATTTTAGACATTTGTTTCTCGCACTCCTTAGATCTTATTGTCCGCTATGATGTTGTCTCCGAGGAGATCTCTATTTGCCTCATCCGTAAAGGCAATCTGCTGGTGCTCGGCTCACATTCCATAGGTTGTGAGCTTGTACCGCTGGTGTCAACTGAGTCGCCCTTGAATTGATGATCAGTTACAACCTGCGATACTTGTCCAACCGTGGTTCCAGTGGAGATGCCTTCAGCCTTGAATTGCTTCTGGATCTCCACGGTTCTTCCACCACTCACACCTTCCCCTGGAACTCTGGTTGTGTCATCGCCCTTGAATCGACAAACTGATCCCCCAGAAAGAAAGTTAAGCTGAGAAGAGGCCGATTGTCCGTTCGTATCTCTGCCCTTGAATCGGCCTTGAGTACTACTAAGACGCCTCTTAACTCTACGTCGTCTATTTACCATCTCGTCGTTCTCGTCCCTTCTGCCCTCGAATCGACATCCGGTTTGAGAACTTCNAAATTATCCACCATCACCAGTAGAAATTGATACCCCTCGTTGTCTTTCGAGAGTTGTTCCAGGTCGATGTGGACTATTTCATTCGGTTGTGTGGCGATTATCTTCTCTAGGGGTGCTCTCTGTATTGGGAATCATTGGCTGTTGTGCAATAGACACGTGGTACATTTATTGATGATGTCTTCAATTACCTTTCTGACTGCCATTGTTATAAATCGTCCGTTAAATGTTTTCTCCGTTTGTATTATCCCTAGGTGACCCTTTTCGTGTATCCGCCGTATTAGGCTTTTAAAGTATTCTGGGATTGCGATTCGATTGTTTTGTCCCTCAATGTACAGTAACCCATTTCGGTTTGTTTTCCATTTGTAACGCTCGAAGTAGCTTGCTGTTAATTTTGACAATGTTGTTTGGGGTTCTCTCAACTTCCTTAATATCTCGTTAAGAATCACGTCATCCTGTTGCTTTTCTATGATTTCCTTCTCAGAGATTTCCTCTTTTATTATAATAGGTAACACCGTCTGGCCTTTCTTATCTACATTGATTTCTGGCAGCTCGTCATATTGATTATGTGGTAGGAACTGAAATTGCTGCTTCTCTCCGTCTATTTTTTCTGCATCCCTCTGATATTCTGGTAATGACGTCCAGAAGTCTGCGTTACTATGTAGGGTGCCCTTCCGGTGTTCTATTGTGAATGTAAATTCGTTGAGGTATTCTATCCATCGAGATACAATGCCTGATTTGTCTCCTGAGAATTTTTTGAGCCACGCGAGGCCGCTGTTGTCGGTGCGTACTCGAAACTCTTTTCCAATTAAGAAGTGTCTGAATTTCCTGATGCTTTCGACTAGTGCTAGCATCTCTACTTTGGTTGAGCCATAGTTCTCTTCACTTGTTCGTAGTTTGCGGCTAAAGAATTGTACCGGTACTTCCTTCCCGTTTTTCATTTGTCCTAGTGTTGCACCTATGGCGACCTTGCTTGCATCACAGTCTAGTATAAAAGGTTCGTCGTAATCCAGTGTATTCAGTGATGGCAATTTCGCTAATTCTTCCTTGATCTTATCTAGCTCCTCCTGCTCCTGCCAAGTCCAGACGAATGCTACCGACTTTCTCATCAGCTTCATCATCTTTGCGGTTCTTCCTGCAATATTGGGAATGAATGTGCCATAATAATTGAAAAAACCCATTATTCTTTGGATATCCTTCTTGTTGTGTGGTTTTTCTATCTTCAGTATCATTTCTCTTGCATTGTCCTTCATTGATATTCTTCCTTTTTCTATTGTTCTTCCTAGGAAGATGATTTTCTCCTTTAGGATTTCGCACTTGTTACCATTTATGCGGAGTCCCGCTTTTCCTAAGATTGTTAGCGTTCTATCTAGTTTCTCGATGTGTTCTTGTATTGTGTCGCTTGTCACGATTATATCGTCTATGTATGCATTGATGCCATCCTCCATTCTGTGTTTTTTATTCTTCAGGACCTTTGTTATGTACCTCTGAAACGTCGCAGGTGCGTTACATAGCCCAAACGCCATGTAGATCCATTCGTATAATCCATATGGTGTTATGAATGCTGTCTTTTCAATGTCACTTTCTTCCATTCATACCTGCCAATA
>CABFPE010000002.1:3891764-3906088 GCA_900660155.1 Hofstenia miamia
TTATGTGGTAGGAACTGAAATTGCTGCTTCTCTCCGTCTATTTTTTCTGCGTCTCTCTGATATTCAGGTAATGACGTCCAGAAGTCTGCGTTGCTGTGTAGGGTGCTCTTTCGATGTTCTATTGTGAATGTAAATTCGTTGAGATATTCTATCCATCGAGATACAATGCCTGATTTGTCTCCTGAGAATTTTTTGAGCCACGCGAGGCCGCTGTTGTTGGTGCGTACTCGAAACTCTTTTCCGATTAAAAAATGTCTGAATTTCCTGATGCTTTCGACTAGTGCTAGCATCTCTACTTTGGTTGAGCCGTAGTTCTCTTCACTTGTTCGTAGTTTGCGGCTAAAAAATTGTACTGGTACTTCCTTCCCGTTTTTCATTTATCCTAGTGTGGCACCTATGGCAACCTTGCTTGCGTCGCAGTCTAATATAAATGGTTCGTTGTAATCCGGTCTATTCAGTGATGGCAGTTTCGCTAATTCTTCCTTGATCTTATCTAGTTCTTCCTGCTCCTGCCAAGTCCAGACAAATGGTACCGACTTTCTCATCAGCTTCGTCATCTTTGCGGTCTTTCCTGCAATATTGGGGATGAATGTACTGTAATAATTGAAAAACCCCATTATTCTTTGGATGTCCTTCTTGTTGTTTGGTTTTTCTATCTTACGAATCATTTCTCTTGCGTTGTCCTTCATCGATATTCTTCCTTTTTCTATTGTTCTTCCTAAGAAGATGATTTTCTCCTTTAGGATTTCGCACTTGTTACCGTTTATGCGGAGTCCCGCTTTTCCTAAGATTGTTAGCGTTCTATCTAGTTTCTCGATGTGTTCTTGTATTGTGTCGCTTGTCACGATTATATCGTCTATGTATGCATTGATGCATTCTATGTTTTTTATTCTTCAGGACCTTTGTTATGTACCTCTGAAACGTCGCAGGTGCATTACATAGCCCGAACGCCATGTAGATCCATTCGTATAATCCATATGGTGTTATGAATGCTGTCTTTTCAATGTCACTTTCTTCCATTCGTACCTGCCAATACGCTTTGCACAGATCTAGTGTCGTAAAATATTTGTGTTTACTTGCTTCATATAACATGTCTTCAATTCTTGGCAGAGGATACGAATCTTTCTTTGTTACTTCGTTTAATTTCCGGAAGTCTATACATAACCGGTATTTGTCTCNCCCGCTTTTCCTAAGATTGTTAGCGTTCTATCTAGTTTCTCGATGTGTTCTTGTATTGTGTCGCTTGTCACGATTATATCGTCTATGTATGCATTGATGCCATCCTCCATTCTGTGTTTTTTTATTCTTCAGGACCTTTGTTATGTACCTCTGAAACGTCGCAGGTGCGTTACATAGCCCGAACGCCATGTAGATCCATTCGTATAATCCATATGGTGTTATGAATGCTGTCTTTTCAATGTCACTTTCTTCCATTCGTACCTGCCAATACGCTTTGCACAGATCTAGTGTCGTAAAATATTTGTGTTTACTTGCTTCATATAACATGTCTTCAATTCTTGGCAGAGGATACGAATCTTTCTTTGTTACTTCGTTTAATTTCCGGAAGTCTATACATAACCGGTATTTGTCTCCCTGCTTCACAAACACCGTTGGTGCCGCGTAGGGACTCTCACTTGGACGTATGATTTTGTTATCTATCAATTCTTCCAATATTCGATTGTATTCATCCTTCATTTGTTCGGGCACTCTTCTACAGGGGAGTTTTATCAGTTTGTTGGTGGTTGTTATTATCTTATGTTTTTCCCCTATCACTTGCCCTACACTTATTTCTTCGTAGTTAAATATCCGTTTGTGTCATTTTAGCATCTTTTTCAACAGTTGCATCTCCTCTTCGCTCAGGTGTTGGTAATCCTCGCTTTCAATGTCCGGGATCTTATATTTGTGGTCGGTTGCTTTTGTCCCAGCGCCCTTGAGTCGGCCTTTGGGAGTACTCGCGACTTGGATGGTGTTCGTCCACTCGCCCTCGAGTCGGCCATGTGGAGTACTTTGCACTTCCACTTGTAAGTCCTTGAATCGACCATACAAGTCGTCGGCTCCATCCTCGTCTTCCANGGTTGCTTTTGTCCCAGCGCCCTTGAGTCGGCCTTTGGGAGTACTCGCGACTTGGATGATGTTCGTCCACTCACCCTCGAGTCGGCCATGTGGAGTACTTTGCGCTTCCACTTGTAAGTCCTTGAATCGACCATACAAGTCGTCGGCTCCATCCTCATCTTCCATTGCTTTCCAAATCACTCTGATGTTTGATTTTACATATTTCCCGAATATCCTGACGTGTGACTTCCTTAAATTTACGTTTTGATTTGTTGGGTTGAGAATTGGAATCTTGCCTTTTCCGTCCTTTACTGCACATACGGCATTGACACTCTATTAGTATTTATCCCTTTATTCTCATAGATCATTACGTCAGCTGTGATCACCTCCTCTGTTTCAATCTCACACATTTTCCATTGATGCGGTTGCAGATGTATATCTTCCTGTAATTCAAGCGTTATTTTTCTTTCTCTGCCCTGTTCTTCTTCAATCTCGATCTCTTCCTCTTTGACTTTTATCATTCTATCCGCATAGTTGATAACACATTTGTTTTTAATGAGGAAGTCATCTCCTAAAATGATCTTGTATGGTAGCATGTTGTTATGTGTGTCTACTACCACTAGTGATTGCTCGAACGTAGTGTTGGCCACTCTTAACTGCACCGCTTCCAGTACTCCTTTAGTGTCAATATATTCGCCAGATGCATTGATAAGCCTCTTATTACACTTAGTGAGGTCTTCTCTTAGGAATCCTAACTTAGTTGCGCAGTCGTCTGTAATTATTGAGGTTGCCGCTCCCGTATCGATGGTTGCTTTTATCATTATCCCATTAACTGATATTGTCATTGTATTGACTGTATCCATATTCGCCATAATCATCACTGCTGCGCGGTTTTCAGGAGTCGGCGCTCCACTTAGTTTTCCGATTCCTCTTCCGTTTGGGGTTCTTCGTTTGTTTCTACTTCTGATTCTATCAGATCTTCTTCCTCGAAATACCCCTGTTCTTCTCCGATCATGTTTATTTGTTTGTGGCACTCATCTTTCCTGTGCCCCTTTTTCCCGCAGTTGTAACATTTGATGTCTTTCTCGCGAACCTTCTTTATTTTCCCGTCTCTAGTCCCTTATTTTTATCGTCTTCTCTTGTTTATCAGCCTCGTATGTTTTTGCTGTGTTTTTCGGCTTGAGGTTGTTCCTCCATTTCGGCGCTTCCCTATGCCAGGCTGCTTTTTCATTTATCCTTCCGTTGTTTTCAATTGTTGCTTGTATATCTACTGCTTTTCTTATCATTCTTTCCAGTTTGTCGTCTACGTCGCATTTGATCTCAAACTGTGCTCTGATGTTATCGGGCATCCCCTTACAAATGTGCGAAAAGAGATCGTACTTCGAATATTGGTTTTCCCTTGAGCTAAGTGTTACTAGTCTTTCGACCTGTTGTATGTAGTTGCGGATATCATCTGTTTTTTTCATCTTTGTTCCATTTAAGATTATCNATTGTCGCTTGTATATCTACTGCTTTTCTTATCATTCTTTCCAGTTTGTCGTCTACATCGCATTTGATCTCAAACTGTGCCCTGATGTTATCGGGCATCCCCTTACAAATGTGCGAAAAGAGATTGTACTTTGAATATTGGTTTTCCCTTGAGCTAAGTGTTACTAGTCTTTCAACTTGTTGTATGTAGTTGCGGATATCATCAGTTTTTTTCATCTTTGTCCATTTAAGATTATCCGGTATTGGTTTTTAAAACTTTCTTTTCCGTAGTACTCTAAGAAATCACCAATTAATAGTTTATAATCTGTCTTTGTCTCTGGATCTAAAAGCAGGTAGTGCTGCGCTGCCTCCCCTGTCATATATAAGGGAAATCTTGCCGCTGCTGAGTGTTGGCTTACCTTTCTCTCCGCCATTGTCAGCTCGAACATCTGGAGCCNTTGTTGCTTCCTCTTTCCGTAACTGCGCAGTTATTGCTTCTTTGATTTCTTCAACAAATTTTCTCTTCTCCATTTCATTCTCATCTTCCAATGAGTCCTCCGATATGTTGTCATGGGTTGGTGAAGTTCGTAGCTCCCATTCTTTTCTGCTCACAAATTGGAAATTGTGGGATTGTATTTTTTCCTGTTCATCTCTGTTCAGCTGCAATAGCCTCACCCTATCCTTTAGTTGAGCTATTTTTTCCTGTCTCAGGTCCTTATCTTTGACCAATCGCCTTTTTTCTATTTCCATCAAATCCTGTACAGATTGTTTGTGTTTGTTTGCCTCAAGTCGAGTTATTTGACCTTTGAGTTGTAGTATCTCCGCAGCTTGTATGTCATTATCCTGTATTAGCTGCCGATTTGTCCTTTCTAACATCTTATTTTTGTCTTGCAGGAGTTGGTTTTGTTCGAGGAATCTGCATTTTCGATTCCGTTAGCTGTTTTGTCAGTGACTTGATTTCACTTTGGAACACTTCACTCTGTTCGATTAGTCTGGTATCCATGTCAATCTGGATATTCCTAATTGTTTCCGCGCTTGCTAACTCAATATCCTCTATTCTTTTCGTTAACAAACCGATTTCCTCTCGTAGTAGCTTCTCTGTTTCGTTGTTCTTTCTCAGAATTTCCATTATTTCCGGGGTTCCTGGTTCGGAAGAAGATTCATGTCTTGTCGACTCTGGGGTTTGTGTGGCTTCCAAGCTTCTTGGGTAGGATGACGATCGTGTCGTCATAGGGGTAGTAGTTTTTGGTATCGCCTTCTTTGCGCTCCCTCTTTTGCTTTTATTATTTGTCATCGTTTCTAATGTCGTAGTGGCATTCCATTTGGTTTTGATTCAGGGGATCCAGTCTGCACTTGTTGCGATTGAAGTTTTCTGCCTTTGCTGACTTTGTATTTCTGTCATCCTATAAACAACAATCAGGATATTTAGAATAAGTAATTCAATACAAAAACCTAGATATGTTTTCATCAATACCATCAGTGAACATAAAATTAATGATCAAAGTAAGAATGAAATTGACTTTGATACCTTCAATTCTACTGAAATTTCTTTATGTCAGTTAGAATTAGGAAATAATAATTTCTATTGACTAGTGGAGATTTATCTAACTAGTGAATTTCAAAGATTTTATATAGAATTTGTACAATATAATGATGGTGTTAATGACATTTCAAAAGGTACATTTATTAAACCTTCTGATTTTAAGGACAAAATATGGAATATCTTGAAATGCTATCAATGAAATTAGATTTTAATATACTTTACAAGGTTCTACTGCAGATCCACTTAAATTCTATGCATTGATAATGTGTGAACAAGACATACCTGTGAATACAAAATCATTAATTGGAAAGTATGCAGTAGTGCCATTAGTTACTGGTGCAATGGGAGCCTTAGAAATAAAAGCCATCAATAAGGTTTTCAGAAAAGATTTAAAGCAAGCAATCCCAGGAAAAGGTATGTGATTAAATCCACCTAAAGGAAAAGAAAAGTAATTAAATAAAACTAAAGGAAAAGGAATGCAATTAAATAAAACTAAATGAAATTGTATATGTGAAAAAAATAGTAGTAAGTTTAAATTTCAGTAACCCTCTTTCAAATTATGATATTTTACAGTTTATGAAAAAATATTAAGACCATTAGAATGATCTTTTCTAGAAATACTTTAAAAATTCTGAATTTTGTGGGTTTTGGATTTTATGTTTATAATTAAGACCATTCTATAAATACTGGCACATGTTGGATAACATTCTATTACTTTAGGAAGTTTGACTCTGCTAAGCTTGAGTACTTTGATAGTTTTGGCCTACCTCCATTTCAAAGTATTTTTTCAATGTTTAAAGATGTTAAGGACAATATAGTATACAACAGTTCACAGCATCAAGAAAGTTCTAGCATATTATGTAGATACTATTATATTTATTTATGAAGGATGTAAGGGAAGAGATTATTTCTCAATACTTAATAATCTCTACAAAAGAAAGTGTGACAGATATAAAAATGAAGAATATATTAAGAACTCTTCTCTAGTTAATTAATTTCACTCTTACTTACATAAATGGAATTCAATAATAGTGGACTACTTGATGTTAGACATTCTTATCAAGTATGTGGTAGTAATAACATAGAAACAGAAATCAAGATTTTAAAATATAAAATATATCAAATTGAAAATAATAAGTTAGATACACCAGGGCATAATCCTTTCAATAGAGATTTAAATATGTGCAACAGGAAAATTATAAATGTTCATGAAGATTAGGAAAGAAGAGACATAATAAACAACAACAGATCAAAAATAATGTAGAAAAAGTCTTGCAAACATAATTTTGCAAATTATTAGGCAAAATAACACTCAATTATGTAGTATTGAGTCTATGTAAAATTTCTATTCAAATTTACAAAACAATTACCAAAAACATATTGAACTATTTTCCATAACAGAAATTGGAAAAACATTTCAGAGAATTATGAACTTGGTTTTACAAAGGCTCATGTAATTTCACAATTCTCAGAATAAATATGATAAGTTGGTTTGAAAGAATCTTTGAAACTACTGGAGCTCTTTATAAAAATCAATTTTTTTAAAACTGAAAGCTATGAGCAAGCTTTAGATTTTCCTACCTATGGTGATAAAGGTTTTGACAAAATTTAAATAGAAAGTCTTTATATATATGTTTGAGATGCACATAGTTACATTTCACCTTCAGGAATTTGCATTGTATCAAAAAATCATTATAATATGTTACATTTAAAAAATGATCTATGTTATACAATAATTAATACCTCTCTACAACTTAGAGTTAAATATGTTTTTAACTAAGATTTTGTCTAGCAACTTGACTTTATTTACTTTACCAAAAGAAGCATGGCTTCCAAAAACATTATGGTTTGCAGTAGTTTGTGAAAAATCAAACATTTTTATGTCCAAATTTGTAAATTTGTATTGTCTGTACACAATTTAGTAATGAAAGAAACATTTGTTTCCTTAAATAATATATATTTTGACACAACTTGCATATAGTTTAGAATATAATAAATTAATATTTGAATTAGCTGCATCTAACAGTATAATTCAGTGTGATATTTCACATAATAATGGTATGTTTTGGCTGTTTGCAAGTGATCCAGGGCCTATAAAATTGATTAGTTTTCAAAATTTGACATATTTCTTTCCTAAGACAAATTATTGAAATTAATTTTTTCTAATCTCCTATATAGAAAATTAGTAAAAGATTTCAAATTGTAAGTGAACCAATTATAATGAAAACAGTAAATATACCAAGACAGGAGAAAATGAAAAACCCTATTGAGTGCTAAATGTTGTTCTAATTTAAATAAAGAAAGGAAACATGAATTAACCAGTCCAAAGGAAGTTATTAAGTATGTATTACATTCCTTTAAAATACAAAAATTTAGTTATCCTAAGTTAAATCCTGTGATTCTCAACTCTTGTTTAGCTTACCAACATCATTATATTGTTAATTTTGAGAAGAACATTTCTTTAAGTGCTATATTAGATAAATTTGATCAGGAAATTGGTTTGATTGGTCCAAGAGAAGGATGTTTAACAAGACTATTTGAATATTTAATTGGAAGTATCCAATGTTGTCATACATATTCAATTCTCCACATCAGCTATTGCTGTTTTTTAATATAATTTGGATACTGTGATGCTATTAAACATACTTGTAATTTCTTAAAAATGAGTCCCTTATTAGAACATATTACAGGGTTTATGTTTTGCTTAAAAATAGAATTTGAAAATTATTTAATTTACAACTTAATTGCTCCATGGGTGCTGGAGAATGATTTGCTGGTTGTTGAGCTGGAGAAGGATTTGCAGTTTGTTAAGCTGGAGGAAGATTTGTTACTGTAACATCCTCCACCTGGCCTATTTGTGCCGTGTATCATTACTAGTAATTATCACTCAGTAAATTGTGGGGGAGGAGTTACTAAATTACATTGAACCACAAAACTTTTCCTCTCTCTAATTAACTAGTTATGTTAATGGAATAATTGAATGTTGACTATCACTGTTTAGGTGACGGAGCTGTATGACGTTTCCTCTTCAGTTCTTCTGTGGGCTACTGCCTGAAGCTGATCTCCACAAGACAGTTCCTCTCCTTTATGAACGATGATTGAATCCACTGCACCATCTCAGCTGAACTGGGACTAATTATGTGTACCTTACCTTAACTCAGTGCGTGCACTCAAGTAAAGTTGTAACTGACTTAAACTCAATTTTGTAAAGTGTTTGTTGTTTTGATTAAGTAAAGCAACCAGGCATTGACACTAACTGCATTTACATAATATTAAAACAGCCATTACCGTAAAACTATCGGCTTAGTAATTTAAACAATAAGATTGCAGTTCCCTATACTTACATTTAATAACACTACATGTAAGGTCATTTATCAGGTCGATTATAGTCGAGTCTCCTACTATTAAAAATATATATTCCTAGGTGTCAACTATCCAGTCATTTCAGGCATTAATTATTTCATACATGTATAGATTGATAGTCAGACTAGGCAAGAATCGAAAATCTCCTAACCATAACATAAGTGCGGTTTCGTGACTGGCACAAGGACCCTTCGAATCAACACAACTTGCTTAGCTGAACATGTTATTAAATAATCAAAGCAGATAATGAAAAAATGTAAATAAAATAAACTCCGAAGAATTTATTGTTCATCAATTTTTTAATCAAATTCAAAGCTATTTATTTAAAATCTTAGAAGTACCTGCTGATTTTGAATTTCAAATGATTCGTCTGCCAATATGGCTGTTCATTTGTAAGCGTTATTTCGCTCGTTTCACTTTGTCAAATTTTTACTTAATCGGCTAACCTGTTTTCCTTAATTTGCACAATATTGTAGCTTAGTTGCATCTTACAAAAATGAATAGAATCATTAACTAATTTTTACAACTAATTTTAATTACTATAATCGTTCGACGTTATTCCTGCAGCTATTCGTTTTGGGATGATGCTACAATAATACTTATACTACAAATCTTACAAATTTTACAAAAGTCGCCCATTTACACAACATTCTTGAGTATTCAGAACACTGCACAAAATGAATTCTTCTACAATGACAATGATGATAAAATAGAACTTCTAAAAGATGGAAATGAAATTAATGCAATTTTTTATCTTAGTAAAGTTGATTTTTTCAAAGGATTAAGGCATAGTGTCTTACCTGCAGGCAAGGTTCAAATAAATCTTGAATTAGCAAAAGATGACAATCTAATATTCAATCCAGCTGAAAATGGAAAACTAGTTGTCACTCCATTACATCTCTTTGTACCACAATTAGCATTCAATCCTAGTGGAAGGAAGATGTATTTAAATAGCTTTATAAATAATAAATGGATGTATATAAGAAACACATTAGGGGAATCTAATCCTATAAATCAACAATCAGGCATATTTACAATAAGTAATTCAATACAAAAACCTAGATATGTTTTCATCTATACCATCACTGAAAATAAAATTAATAATGTAAGCAAGATAGAACTTGATTTTGATACATTTAATTCTACTGAAATATTTTCATGTCAGCTAGCATTAGGAAATGATAATTTTTATCCACAAGTAGAGATTCACCAACTAGTGAGTTTATCAGACTATATACAGAATTTGTTAGATATAGTGATGGTGTCAATGACTTTTCAACAGGTACATTTATGAAACCTTCTGATTTTAGGGAGAAATATTGAATAATTGTATTTGATTTATCTAAACAAAAAGATACATCTCAAAATGCTATCAATGAAATTAGATTTAGATATACTTTAAAAGACTCTCCTGCAGATCCATTTAAATTCTATGCATTGATTATGTATGAAAAAGATATATATGTGAATACAACATCAAATCAAACTACTTTAACATTTTAGGGAAAAATAATTTTGGAAAATTATTTTCTTTTTTCTTTAATGTAATTGCATTACCATGCTATTAAAAATTCTTGTAATTTTCAAAAAAATTCCTTTATTATGACATATTTCTGGGTTTATATTTTGCTTAAAAAATAGAATTTGAAAGTTGATTTTCATTCAGTTAAAATGATGAAATTTTTAATGAGACCTGTACCTGTTGACCTGACGTGAAACAGACATTGATTCACAATATTTAAAGTTTTGAATCTCTCTTTAACTAAATTGTGATTAACTTTATTCATTCTTGATATTTTATTGAGACCTGTACCTAAACCCAATAAGACCCAAAACCTTGAATTTGATTTGATGTTGTAAATTTTTCTCCAATATTTGCAATAAATTTGTAGGAAATTTGCTTAAAAAGTTAGAGAAGGAACACTGTTTACACTGAATTTTTGTTTCATTAAGGATATTACTAAAACATGTGTTGCCATATGGACATATTTCAAATTACCAACATTATGCATAGAGAGTTAATTCAAACACAAATTTCCACAATATTTTAACCTGTTACTTTAGCATCACTTACTGCTTAGTTACTGAGGGAATACAAAATTAATATATTATGTTTCAACATTTGTAAAATTTTTAACTTAGTAGGAAATTATTCTTTAAAAAATTAATACTAAAAATATAATTAGAAATATATAATAAATAGAAGTATATAAATTACAAACTATGCTGTTTCAAATATATTATTTTGGCATTACTACTTTCCAATTAATTCAGAATTATGACACAGCAACAGGATTTTTATCAGTTAACAGAAAGAATCTTCCCTCACATTAAACAATCAAAAAGGACAGCCTACTTGGAGCTAGTTAGGAGTTATGGTTTAATGTACAATTTGAAGCTTTTTCTGTAAATATTGATGACATGGAACATGAAACAATTGCCAACAGACGATTGGAAGTCATCAATAAATACCAATCAAGGATATTTGTAATTTGTCATTTACTGACATCAATATAAACACTACATCAAGAGACAAGTGCATTGAAAGTTATAAGCTTCTGGAAAAAGCTGAAATTTCAACAAATCATAAAGGTTTTTATTTCACTGCTCTGAAAGGAAGTGTGCTCTTTCAATTAAAAGATCTATGCAAGAGCCCAATTGGAGTAGCAAGACTGTTAAAATTGAAAGACGATTCTTCATGGCAAATTGGAAGTGTATTTCTCAACATTATGGAATTCCGTAAAGATTTTCTATGCTTCTGTATAAATTGGTGTCTCTAATTTATATTTCTTTTGTTTAAGCACTGCTTCCACTTTTTCTAATTTATATTTCAAAACGATGTCCCATCCTTACAGAATTTAGTGGAAGCACTGCTTCCACTTCTTCTAATTTATATTTCAAAACTATGTCCCATCCTTACAGAATTTAGGGGAGAGCACTGCTTCCACTTTTTATAATTTATATTTTAAAACTATATCCCATCCTTACACATTAGAGAATTTAGTAGAACACTGAATTTTATGGAAAAATTCTGAAGAACAAATGGCTTCAAAAAACATTGGGGAAGTCTGGAAAAGGCAAGTTTTATAAAAAATGCAATAAATAAAACATAATGGTGAATAATTAAAAAGGGTTTAATTGAATAATTATTTATATGGGTATAACTGCAGTTTTTTTTACCCCTGGCTGCCAAATCCAGAATTTCTAAAAAATGCCTTTTTTCATAGCAAAATCAATAGAAAAGTGTAAAAGTTATTAAAAAATTATTATTTATAGAAAACTGTATATATCAAACTGGGACTTTCCTTACTACTCAAATCTACTACTTGATGCTTAACTTAATTATTTCCCAATCCCTGACCACCCATATGTATAGATGCTAGCTCTTTGACTAGATGTTATTTAAATTTCTTAAATCACATTTTGCTATGTGTGGCAATGCTAGAATGATACATAACTATGTGAAAGGGTTTAAACCATAATTTATTTTGATTAGCTAAATCAAAGTATTTCTGCAAAAATTAAACAAACTCAAAAGCAAAATTTGTGAAATGCATTTTTAAGGTGTATTTTTCCAATCTTTCCTAAAAATTTCCCAAAATAGCTTCAAATAAATGACTTCAAATTTTTCAACTCTACATTTATGGTTTCAAAAAAGATCTTTGAAACTTCTTTCAAAATTTAATAATCTGATGTTGAATAACTTACTTAAATTGCCAAGATTTTCCTAAGAATTATTCAAAGATTTAAATAATTATATAAGAATTTTCCAAATTACAATATTTACATTCTGTTACATTAACTGAATTAAAAAATTCGATTGAATATAGTGATTTGTAAGAAAAGTTTATCATTTATTGCAATGGTGAATATTCAAATTATTGTAGGAATAATTTATATAAAATTTCAAAATTTAGGTGCCCTTGATTATTATTTTTATGTTGCCTTAAAAAATTAAATTTCATTGAAATTCTAATATATATATATTGTAAAAATATATACATTGACAATTGACAAATATAAAGTATTTAAAAATCAGTTGTAGTAAAATTTCAATACTAACACATCTGAGTTGATAATTGATATTGTTTTGCTATTGTAGAATCTGCATAACCAGCATTATCTTGCTATATTCTTCTGTAGTTGTTTCAGCTGCTTTTAATTGTAATTTATGTAAACTGATGAAACTTTGCAACAGCTGAAAAGGTTTCTTAATTCATGGGAAATGTTTGCATTTTAAGGAAAATTTTTGACTGACAGTGATGTTAGTGAATTGCAAAATCTTAAGATAGTGAAAATTTCTTGGCAAATAATGTTGCTGATAATGCTTGCATGATAAATAATGGCAATGATGCATTCAGCTCCACAAAAATTTGCAAATTGACATTCTGTCAATGAATTGACAAATGAAAAATGAATTGATTGTTAACAGTGTTCTAATAAAACAAAGTGATTTTGTTACTTATTTGGATATTCATGTGCTGATGCTGACAAAGCACTAAAACTTGATACATTTCTGTTAAAATAATACAAAAAATGGTTTCTGGCATCAGCTATGTATACTATCTTTAAAATTTATGGCCAGATTATGATGATTAACTATTACTTGAATTTTTATTGCAATTACATTATTGTTCATTTTTATTTTTAATTTGAATGTCAAAATCCATTACTGAAGAAAGAAGAATGTATATCATGGACATCTGTGATTGTGTAACATAATCCAAATCATGTATGGACAATTTGAGAAAAAAAAAGAAAGAACTAAGACTGAACTTTGAAATAAATATTAATTGTACAACACATGATTATGACTAGTTAATTATTTGTAAATTTATAAGCAGTAATTTTTCTATTAATTAATTTGGCAGTACAAATGTATATTTGACAAATGATGAAAAGACAAAATCACAAAACGCTAATTAATGCTAACATGTGCAAAGCAGATTAACAGGTACTAGCCAAATATTTGATTGTTTAAAAAAATTTCTAGTATAAAAACTGTGCAATATTATATTTCCAACAGCTGTGTGGCTGTAGCTATGGGTCTACCTGATGTGCTCATAGGTTACATGTAAGGATAGGGATTTTTCTTTGTTATAGCTTTCCTATCATTCATTGTTCATTTTATTACATTATTATGTTTACATTAGCCCTCATAGGAGAATTTACAGTTTGTTTGTATTGGAAGTTTATCAATGTCATTACATTGTATTTAATTCATAGCCGACCTACGGACCTAATTCCTAGTTTTATGCTGACCGCATTGGTTGTTCACATGTACAATAGGTTGTTAACATATATCTATTTATATGTAGGGTTATTACATGTAAGGAATAATAACAAGCTAATGCATTCAGGTTGTGAGTCTCCTTTGTATTACAACATCATTAATAACAAGAACAATCAATGCATTAAATTAGTAGGTTATCCACACATTGTCACTATTGCATTATCACACAACATTTCATGCACTGAGTCCTTGGTGCGGTGATTGGTGTTTCTTTCAATGTTAAAGTGTTCATTGGAATTAATAGTTACATCGTAGTTCTTCAATTCCTCTTTGTGCTTTGCCTCAGGTCGGGTGTGTAACCCTGTACTTTGTACCAACCATCTCCTGTCTTGAACCTAAATTACTGTTGTTACTCTGAGCATCAAATATAGTTGTTGCCTAGATATTAGTCTAATCATTAAGTAACTACAAGTAAGAACAAAAGAATAGAGATGGAATTTGGAATCTGTCACCTACCTTACTAGGCAAGAATAGGAAGTAGTCAAAGCAGCTCCTAAATTACATTCAGACTTACTAGTTGGAAGGTTGTCAAGATTCTACAGAAGAATCAGATACAACTCATATGACAACATGTTTTGATGAAAGAAAAAGAATGTTTGGCAATTC
>CABFPE010000002.1:3921882-3956856 GCA_900660155.1 Hofstenia miamia
GTTTTCCGATTCCTCTTCCGTTTTGGGGTTCTTCGTTTATTTCTCCTTCCGATTCTATCAGATCTTCTTCTTCGAAATACCCCTGTTCTTCTCCGATCATGTTTATTTGCTTGTGGCACTCGTCTTTCCTGTGCCCCTTTTTCCCGCAGTTGTAACATTTGATGTCTTTCTCACGAACCTTCTTCGTTTTTCCGTCTCTAGTCTTTATTTTTATAGTCTTCTCTTGTTTGTCAGCTTCATATGTTTTAGTCGTATTTTTCGGCTTGAGGTTGTTCCTCCAGCTCGGCGCTTCTCTATGCCAGGCTGCTTTCTCGTTTATCCTTGCGTTGTTTTCAATTGTCGCTTGTATATCTACTGCTTTTCTAATCATTCTTTCCAATTTGTCATCCACGTCGCACTTGATTTCAAACTGTGCTCTTATGTTATCGGGCATCCCCTTACAAATGTGCGAAAAGAGATCGTACTTCGAATATTGATTCTCCCTTGAGCTAAGTGTTACTAGTCTTTCAACTTGTTGTATGTAATTGCGGATATCGTCTGTTTTTTTCATCTTCGTTCCGTTTAAGATAATCTGATATTGGTTCTTAAAACTTTTGTTCCCGTAGTATTCTATAAAATCGCCGATTAACAATTTATAATCTGTTTTTGTTTCAGGATCTAGTAGCAGATAGTGCTTTGCTGCCACTCCTGTCAGGTATAACGTTCCGTTTAAGATAATCTGATATTGGTTCTTAAAACTTTCGTTCCCGTAGTATTCTATAAAATCGCCGATTAATAGTTTATAATCTGTTTTTGTTTCAGGATCTAGTAGCAGATAGTGCTGCGCTGCCGCTCCTGTCAGGTATAAAGGAAATCTTGCTGCTGCCGACTGTTGGCTTACCTTTCTCTCTGCCATCGTCAGTTCGAACATCTGGAGCCATTCTCTGAACGTTGGATTATAGCCGTCCACTCTTCCGTTGAATTTTGGCAATGTAGCCTTGCAGGGGATCATGTCGTTTCCCACCTCCTGGTTTAATATCGAATTGTTATATTTTGGTTTCATGTTTCTTGTTGTTGCTTCTTCTTTCCGTAACTGCGCAGTTATTGCTTCTTTGATTTCTTCAACAAATTTTCTCTTCTCCATTTCATTTTCATCTTCCGATGAGTCCTCCAATATGTTGTCCTGAGTTGGTGAAGTTCGTAACTCCCGTTCTTTTCTGCTCATCAATTGGAAATTGTGGGATTGTATTTTTTCCTGTTCATCTCTGTTCAGCTGCAATAGCCTCACCCTATCCTTCAGTTGGGCTATTTCTTCCTGTCTCAGGTCCTTATCCTCGACCAATCGTCTTTTTTCTATTTCCATCAGATCTTGTGCAGATTGTTCGTCTTTATTTGCCTCAAGTCGAGTTATTTGACCTTTGAGTTGTAGTATCTCCGCAGCTTGTATGTCATTATCCTGTATTAACTGCCGATTAGTTCTCTCTAGCATGTTATTTTTGTCTTGCAAGAGTTGGTTTTGTTCGAGGAATCTACTATTGGATTCTGTTAGCTGTTTTGTCAGTGACTTGATTTCACTTTGGAACACCTCACTCTGTTCGATTAGTCTGGTATCCATGTCAATCTGAATATTCCTAATTGTCTCCGCGCTTGCTAACTCGATATCCTCTATTCTTTTTGTTAACAAACCAATTTCCTCTCGTAGTAGCTTCTCTGTTTCGTTGTTCTTTCTTAGAATTTCCATTATTTCCGGGGTTCCTGGTTCAGACGACGATTCATGTCTTGTCGACTCTGGGGTTTGTGTGGCTTCTGAGCTTCTTGGGTAGGATGACGATCGTGTCGTCATAGGGGTGGTGGTTTTTGGTGTCGCCTTTTTTGCGCTTCCTTTTTTGCTTTTATTATTTGTCATCTTTTCTAATGTTGTAGTGGCATTCCATTCGGTTTCGATTCAAGGATCTAATTTGCACCTGTTGCGGTTGAAATCTTTCTGCCTTTGCTGACTTCTCATTTTTTAGTCGCTGCTCCGTTGCTTCCTCTTCACTTTTCTTTGAGTAGTTAAGTCTTTAAAGAAGTATCGCTGTATTGTTTCCTCTCCGTTGACTTTGTTCTTTAGTTGTCACGGTCGCCATGTAACATCCTCCACCTAGCTTGTTACGCCGTGTTTAATCACTGCTAAGGGATGCTTAGTAAACTGCGGGTGAGGTGTTACCCATTTGTTGATCCATCAAATTTCTCTTTCTTATTAACTAGTTACGTTAATTAAGTACTCAGGTAATAACCATCACTGTTTAGGTGACTGGGCAGTATGATGTTTCCTCTTCGGTTGTTCCATGGGCTCCTGCCCGAAGCCGATCTCCACAACACAGCTCCTCCTCTTCTGGAACGATGGTTGAGTCCACATCACCATCTCAGCTCAACTGGGATTAATTATGTATGCCCTACGTTAGCTCGGTGTGTGCACTCAAGTAAAGTTGTAACTGACTTAAACTCAGAGTTGTAAAGTGTTTGTTGTTTTTATTTAATAAAGCAACCGGGCATTGACACTAACTGCATGTAATAATATAACTAACATAGCCATTACCGTAAAACTATCGGCTTAATTATACAGATAACAAACTTGCAGTTTCCTATACCTACATTTAATAGTATTACATGTGAGGTCATTTATTGAGTCAATTATAGTTGAGTCTCCTACATTTAAGAATATATAAATATCCCTAAGTGTCGACTATCCAGTCGTTTCAGGCATTGATTATTTCTTACATGTATTGATCGATAGTCAGACTAGGCAAGAATCGAAAAACTCCTAACCGTAACTTAAGTGCGGTTTCGTGACTGGCACAAGGACCCTGAGAATCGATCCCGTGATGGACTCCAGCCACTACTAGACACAACTCGCCTAGCTGTACATTTTACTAAATAATCAAACCAGATAAAGTAGAAATGAAAATTAAATAAACTCCGAAGAATTTATTGTTCATCAAAATTATGGTTGAATCAAAGCTATTTATAAAATTTCTACAAAAAGTACCTGCCGATTTTAAATTTCAAATGATTCGTCTGCCAATATGGCTGTTCATACGTAAGCGTTAGTTTGCTCAATTTAATTTGTCAATTATCCCTTGATTGGCTAACAAGTTTCTTATTTTGACCAATATTAAATCTTAGTTGCATTTTACAAAAAATAACTAAAGTTCATTTAACTAAATCTTTACAATCAATCTTAACTAATAATCATTCGACGTTATTCAGCTTTAGTTGCCTTTTTTGGATGATGCTACAACAGCCTAAAAGGGGTTAGCATGTAAATAAATCAAAAAAGATCAAACATGATTGAAGTGAGACAAATTATATTGTGCAATCATTACAGTTCTCTCACATATTTATAACAATTTCATTGAATTATTAACTGTTACATGTTTACAAAACATTGTATGAAATTCCCATGCAAATTAAATGAGCAATAACACATATGACTCAGATCAAGGGGACAATAATAAAATGATCATAAAACTGCACAAGAAAATACAAAGAATTAAACACTAATAAAATGATAAATAGGTAGCAACCATCATTTCTTCATGATGATTTAATCACTAAATGAGAGTGCCAAAGTAATCAGAAATAGTTGAAATAATTAAAATAAAACTCTGAGTGACTCTACAGTATAAGATGTCCATTAATCACCTTTTCTCAATACTGAACCTGGTTCATGTTCCCCTCAACATTATATAACCTCCCTGTTCCTTTTGTTGAAATTACAGACCACACCATTATCTTGGTAGGGTGTTTGACCACAGTCACCACACAGTCCTGGTGGAACTCCTCATTTGGTTTTCTTTTCACAAAAGTTGCTCTATCTGAGAGCACACAAAAGGTTGTCTTGTCAGAAAAACAAACATTATGACAATTGCTTTTGGTCCAATGAGCATGTTTGTAAGCATAATCAAGTCTCTTCTTCCACATTCATTTGATTAATCAGGGCTTTGTGTGAGCATATCAATCAAGATATCCATGATCTTGAATATGCTGTCTGAAATCTTAATATTGTGGTCTGTCTTAAGCTTCATGTTTAGCTGAGCTGTTGCCAGCCTTTGATTTATTTTAACCTCCCAGACAATAACTCTTTCATTGTGATTACAGGTCTTTTTTGAGCTTCCACATTTTTATTTTGTCTTGCACTATCCACTGAACAGTTGACTGTGATATGTTTGCTTCAGCAGAAATTGCACTTTGTGTTAGATTAGTGTTGTTTTTCAATGTTTGTACAACTGCAATAGTGGTTTCATCTATATCTTCTTTTCTTCCCCATGAATAAGAGCATCAAGCATGAATCAGTACAACAAAAACATGTAGACAACAAATTAGAAGAAAACACTGTAAGTGCAAATAATACATTAACACTGCCAGTAATCAATCAAAACAGCAGGATTTTAATTTATTGATAAAGGAGCAATAACTACATGTACCAATAACTGCCACAAGATGGCAAGCCAATAACATTAAGTGCACAAAAGATTAGTAAGTTATTCATTTTCTATTATTATTCTAATTCATTGGTCAGCCACTGTACATATTTAATATACCTCTAATATATGTTTGTGCCATATGAATGATTAACTGCATCTTGCCAATTTGTTGCAGATTACATTGGATGATTAGACCTCACTGTATTTGCTCAGTGTACAAGTCTGTTGTAAATAAAAGCATTATATATCAAGTTTTATTGGCTTTCTATCCAACCAATAATACATTAGCATTATTTTCACTGAGCGGTAATGAGGTGAACAACATGTAGTGCACAGTTATTACAGTTAGTTTTAATTAATCATCTAGATAAAAAGTTCAGATTTTAATGTGATTGTAATTCTCCTCGTCCTTCAACAGGCTTCTTTTTGTTGATGTATGATAAATCACTAGTTAATTACTTAATAACAATATCCAGAAATTAGGCATCTCATCAAGCAAAAGATTGAATTACAATTATAGCAAAACCATTCATCAAATGTCTCTTATACACATCTAGTAAAAAATGGTGTTAAACAATTAGTCATCTTTAATTTATTCTTTTTCTGATATTAACATACACCATTTAACATTTAATAATACTAAGGATTAAACTACTATCAAATAAATGAAAAGTATTCTTCAAGATAGATCAGTTGATAGCAGTAAATGCAACAGTACTATGTTGACCATATACATCCATAAATAAATGTCAACAGCAGTAGTCAGGTCTCAAAAATAGAAATAAAAATCATAATTTATTTAATTATAAGGAAAACTGATGCTTCATTTCCAATTTTCCATGATTTTTATTCAAGAATTTTCAAAATGATGGCAATTTAAAGAAAAATTAAACTTTTTTAATCTCCCCCATTAAAAGCAATTTTCTCTTTTATCTTCTTAGCACAAGCAAAATGCATGAATAGTACTTGCACATGCATAGAACCTTGGATACAGGTAATTGTTGAATCACATATTTCAATTAGTTGAACACAACTTTTTGAAAATCATGCACATTGCTTTATATGATTTAAGAGTATCAGTCAATATATTTATAAGTACGCCATTGTATAATGCAAATAACTATTCTAAATTTTATGGATTACTTTAGGATTAACCACTAAAATGTGGATCTAATTCAAACACTAATAAATTTTTCGAAGCTATATTTTCGAAATATTAAGCTGATACTGAAAGGCACTAAAACTCTTAAATCCCGTATTGTCGAAATATCATTTTAAAAATTTCGCCGAAACACGTGATGCTAATCCTTGCAAAGTTATTTCCAAGATGTTTTTAAAAGTAATCGTCCGTAAATGACACAAATTTGATAGTGTATAATGGCTTCTCCTTCAAAAAATTTCAATTTTCCTGTTTCAAATTCGATACCTGAAGATGATTACTCCGAAAACGGAGAAGAGTCTGGTCCAGCTGATACTATTCCTCGGGAAGAATTTCAAACTCGTTTTTTGTTGCAAACAAAAGCGAAAGCAAAACGAAAATTGGGAAGAACTACTTCGTGTTCAAGTGCATTAAAAACTAATTATTTGCCCAGTGCTTCCACTAATGTTAAGGCTTTGTATAATGCTCCTCAATCATTTATGAAAAATAAACGGGCTTCTAGAACAGGTCGGCGTGGTCTTCCAAAAAAAGGTTTTAGGTTTAAATAAATTAAAAATGACAAATTATTTTAGGTGGTGCTGGGGGTAAAGCTGTCTGGGGGAAGCCAGGGATTGAGTATATGGATGAAGGTTATCGGTTAACAGATAGTCATGATCCTAACTATAATTCAGAATCTGATTTGGTAAATATTTTGTACTTAAAAGTATATATTTTCTTTATGCAGTTCCAATTGCAAGGCGCTGATGCACCTATTCTTGAAATGTGCGTTTTGATCAAAAAATATATAAGCAGAAAAAATTTTGGAAATCGCTCAATGTTTAGGCGGTTCAAATCAACATTGAAGTTTTGAGGATCTGGAAGGTTGCCATTTTTTAATTAAATTCTAATTTTAGCATTGAAAAACAACACTAGAAGTAATTATAACGTCATTATTTTAATGAATGATTTATTTCTAAGTTCTTGTAAATGACTATGAATGCAAAAGTGTCCTAAAGATAAGTTACATATAGATTTTTTACTAGTAGTACTAGATAGAAGTAATTGGTTAATCAAAAATGATGAATAAAGTATTTGCTTTTCTATTGATATAACTTTTTTCATTTTTGGAGATTTGGCAATTCTTTCTACTGTCCTCAACTAATTGTAATACATTCTCATAGTGCTCTTCTGATTCTGTTGTTGTTTTACAATAAGAATCTAATGCTGGGTAGTCTGTTCTTTCCTGACAAAGAAATGTAGAGTCCAGATCTAATAAGCTGTCATCTAATATAAACCAGGCGTCAGCAGATCGAACAAATACTGACACTTCTGGTGATTTTGAAACTTAAATTTTCAAAGCTTTGCCAACATGCACAATGAGGACAGTGTTTACAATTTAAATGAATTGTTTTAAACGGTTTTAAACGTCATTGTTATCAGCCGTTTGTTTAAATGAAGCAGTCAATTAAACGATTTCGTTTAAACTTCGTTTATTTGATAGGCTTTATTTTAACGACAAGTTGAGGACATCTACAATGTAGTAAACAAGCAATAAATAGCATATTGACACTTAATGGATTGCTTTTAATCAATTTTTATATGATAAACAATTTGAGAAAAAATCAAAACTATCGTAATTTATGTAAATCTGATAAATCAAATATGCACAACATAGGCGACCATTTCTACTGTAGTAATTCAAACCGATCTCTTAGATGTTTAGGTTTTCTTGAACTGCATTCCAATACCCTAGCATGGTGACGCGATCAGTCATCGTAGATTTCAAAAATTACATTTTCTGACTTGTTCATTAGTTCAAAGTTTAAATGTTTTATCGAAAGTACTGTCATTGTCAGCAATTTTTGAAATGGCTGAGAGCGTGTTTCAGCAATTGGTAGAATTAGTACGAAATTTTGAATTTTTTTCATCTGTTTCATACTTTTTCACATGATTTCAGTTCAGATATTAGAGGAACATTGGCCTTTTCATAAAATTCAGCTACTTGATAAAACCTTTTTGGCACACTGAAACTTTGTGATATGTTTGCTTTTATTCTCTTGTTGATGGAATAGTGAGCATCTCAACACCTTTTCAAGTTGGCAGTTGGATCCAGTTATGACAGCATCAGAAATTCCGACAACACGTTGTCCCACGTGTTGCCATTCAGTTGAATTCTCAAATAATAAAAAAATTGTAAAAATAACTGCAAAAGTGAAAGTTCAATCAATATATCTGATCCAATAAAATTAATCTTGAGCTACTTCGAAACTGATGACCGTTATTGTTCTAATTGACAAGGGCCAAGGAAATCTTGCACGACGCACAAATCTAGAATCTCTATGAAAATTTATTAATTTTGGCTAAAATGTTACTCTTAAAATATTTATATTAATTCAGAAAAATTGAATTGTTGCAATGTATTTTACCAAGTTAACACAATTCAGTTACCAATTGCCAACCTTCCAGAGCCTTATATATATATATATATATAATTTCAGTTCGTACTTGGAGATTATTCAGCATAGGTTTTTTTGTGCGCATAGCAATATTTATTACTTAAAGACACATTTAGCGTTTATAGCTTTTAGTGATAATTACATTTTTGCAAGTTTGTAGCAAAGTAGATTCTTATCTATCAGATGCATTAAGCCATCATTTATTCTGAGAATGTAAATTTTGTTAAAACATTATTTTTCATTGATGATAGGTTCGGCTACTCGCCGTATGAATTTGTCGTTGCATTGTGTTATTATTATACAAATTTCTCCGCTCTTTACAGGTTTGTAATTATTTCATTATAAATCTTGCAAATATCTATGGAATCGTCTGAAACTTTGATATATAAGAGATTTCAGACTGTTTGTTATCATACTTTAGTTTCAACCTCATCTTGTAAATATTCATGGAGAAAATGGTGGTGTCTGTTCTGCACAATGGTATCTCATGTGTCCGATCTGTACCTAATGAAAAAATCAATGCCTCAGCATTTGCTTTAGAGTAACATTGAAAATTTTTTAGGGAACTAATACATTATTATTAGAGCAACCCAAAGTTGCATTAAAAATCTTCAAAAGCCCCCGAGTAGCTTGAAATAAATGCTATGCGTCAAATAGCAACAGATAATGGCAATCATGACTAAAAAATGTGTCCATGTATTCTCGTTTGAATGTGTTCTAATCAAATGAAAAATAGGTAACTAGCGTTCATTTAGCAATATATTTTCACGTTCACAAAACAAAATTCATACCAACTAAAAAATAAGTTCCCAATACAAATGTCGATTAATCACTGCTGTTGTAGTGCAAGACAAGGTAAGCGTCAATATTTTCAGGAAGAAAATGTCGACCGTCCGCAAGAAGTTTTTCAATAAAGAGAAACTGTTTTCCACTGATTTGGAAGTGGGCTGACAACGCTGATCAACACATACAAAGGAGAAATATTGGGACGTTCCTGAGTCATGATAGCATTCAGATCTGAGTTTCGACCAATTCGCAATTTCAAATAGGAGGGAATACTTGCTGAATCATTTCCGAACTNTCTGTACCTAATGAAAAAATCAATGCCTCAGCATTTGCTTTAGAGTAACATTGAAAATTTTTTAGGGAACTAATACATTATTATTAGAGCAACCCAAAGTTGCATTAAAAATCTTCAAAAGCCCCCGAGTAGCTTGAAATAAATGCTATGCGTCAAATAGCAACAGATAATGGCAATCATGACTAAAAAATGTGTCCATGTATTCTCGTTTGAATGTGTTCTAATCAAATGAAAAATAGGTAACTAGCGTTCATTTAGCAATATATTTTCACGTTCACAAAACAAAATTCATACCAACTAAGAAAATAAGTTCCCAATACAAATGTCGATTAATCACTGCTGTTGTAGTGCAAGACAAGGTAAGCGGCAATATTTTCAGGAAGAAAATGTCGACCGTCCGCAAGAATTTTTTCAATAAAGAGAAACGCTGATCAACACATACAAAGGAGAAATATTGGGACGTTCCTGAGTCATGATAGCATTCAGATCTGAGTTTCGACCAATTCGCAATTTCAAATAGGAGGGAATACTTGCTGAATCATTTCCGAACTCTAAATTGTTCAGTTCATTGAAACATTCTTTTATACTAACGTTACATTTCTCGTCCTTTTTAATATGAACCAGTAACTGATTCCCGATCGCAAGCGAATTTAAGGCGCTTTCTGCGCGTTCAACTAAAATACCACTTTCAGATAATGAATTTAATTTCCATTACTTTGGGAAGGTTTTTTGCTATAATAGAATGCTGACTCCAACCAGCTTCCACATCGTGTTACTACTGGTTCAGTATCACTGAACACCTGTTTTTGTTGCTTGTTTTTTAAAGTTAATGCCTTCATTCTTGCTATCAAGTTATCTATTTCAATATAGCGAGATCGTACTATTTCTGCCACAATTATGTAACAGATGAAGGATACACGTAATATGGAAGTCTGGGATACAAAACTTTCAAGACATTTCCAGCGGCTTTCATATGTACGGCTGCATCAGATATCATAGCATAAAATTGTTTCTATCAACGTTGAACTTTCTCATAACGTCATCTATCTGCTGTACAACAATTTGAGAATTCACATATGCTAATGTTGTGCAATGCACACGGTGAGTTCTTTACGGTTTTGTCAGTAATCCCATAAGTGCCACAAAATATTTCGTGCCGTTTATTTCACTTTCATCAACAATCATAAAGATCTCACCTTTTGATATTTCTTTGATAATATTGATTGTCTTTATCAGAATGTAGTTTCACTTGGAATTGTTTGGCCCAATTGGCTGAATAAACCGCGTCATTCCGCAGCTTGTGTAAAGGAATATTGGCCGATGAAAATGCATCGACCAACTGCTGTGAAAATTCGATTTTGTCGCTTCAACCAATAATAATTTTGACTCTTCAAATGCTTGAGTACAGTAGAACATCGTTACAACTCTTTATGACTTCCCAGAAATTTATTAATTTTTTGTTTACTTTCATCTTACAGAATAAGAGTTCTTTGTTCAGAAATATAGTGACATCATCCGACAATAAAGAAACAGTGAATTTCTGCAAAATTTAGAAAATATTTTTAATGGTTACTTTATTTTTAAAGAATTTAAAATACTTTTGGCTACAAATATATAAATTTAAATTTTAATGAAAATCCCCCATTGTGCATGAACAAGTTGCACATCTCGTTTAAACATTCACAAGAGCAAATGAAAACGTTAATTATAAATCGAAAAATAAATTTGTCAAAAAAATTTAAAAACCAGTTAATACTTAGTGACAAGGCCTTTCATTTTAATAACTTCAGAAAGCCTTGAGGGCAACGAGTCAGTTTTTGCGAAAAATTCTGTATCAATTGAAAGCCACTCATTCAAATTTTGTTTTCCAGAGCTACTCCTAGTTTCACCGGATTTGTTTTACTGTATTATCAGGTTTAATTATATATGCAAACAGAAAGCTAAACGTTCGAGCACATGGGTAGCTCTCAGGTGGTCCCCAAATTCATTTAAAGGGATTTCGGAGCCGCTACACACAGCCATTCATCACGTGGTGCAGCTGGTAGCTTGGAGCTCAGTTAAGTGTACTGATAGGAGTTTTTATCCCTTTAGTTTTTCAATCGATTCAATAACTGAAATATGAGCATGTCATCAAATAGCGGGAACGCTACACTGGCTAACATGTTTTAGATCTACGATATAATAATATCTATTGTACATACGAGGCGATTACGAGTCCCACTTTTTAACATATACTTACGGTATTTGTCAACTCAGGAACCTTGTTTCTGCAGGCCGCATTGATTGTTTAAATGTAGGCAGGTTTTCATATATGGATATTTATATGTAGGGTTATTTACATGTAGGATCTATAATAAGCTGATGCAGTCAGGTTTCGAACATTCGTTTATTGCAAAATCCCATCATAACAAAAGCAATAAATGCACTAAAATTGAATCAGAGTTCCAATTACCACGCACTGAGAGATTCGCTTGCACCGGGGCTTGTTCATGAGCCACAACCAATTCCATGGCAACTGGTAATTGTTTACCATGTCTGTTCTTCCTTTGTTGCATTGCTTGGCGTCGGGTTTCGACCCTGGTGATATCTGGCTGTGGATCTAAATGGAGTTCGATTAGTGGTTGTATTACAATTAGTTGTACTTTACAATCGTAACCTATAATGTTAATTGATAATATTTGGATCGCAGGCTTACAGTTTGGAATTGTACACGTCAAGAGCTGTCTATTTCAACCGTTGTACAGATTCTTTATTTTTGCCCAAAACATCTTTTATTTTCTTCTAAATATTCTTAATAATATTAAGATCAGGACTTTTTCCTGACCATGGACTGTAATGAAGGGAATCTTTGGAATTATTTATTCTTTCTTTACACCAACGAACTCGTATTTTTGGTTTAATTTTTTATGAAATTAATCTTTTTTGTTTTCGCTGCAATCATCTTGATTTTTTTGATGCGTCTATAACACGTTGACAAACTAAAAGTGCTGGAATTTTTTAAATTATAAAGTGCAATTTGTTGGCTGCCAAATAACGATTTTTCTTGATAAATAAAATTTGACGTTGTTTATCATGAACTGTACGTCGACCCGCGTTTAAATTCTTAGCACTTTGTATTCGATTTCTGATAGTGTTTCTGTGGATCCCGATAATGCATGCAATTTCCGGGTTTTGTTCCAAGGAAAGAGCTAAATTAATATCCGTTTCGTGCATTTGATAATTGCGTTTCAAATTTCCCATCGCTCAATGTAGATTTTGAATTATAATTTGACAATTACACGTATACTGCAAGAGAAAGGAGAGAAAATACTACATATACGTTTAAAATTTTGCGGGAAATGGACAGATCTCTGTTTAATGTTCAATGTTTAAACGAGGTGGGAAACTTGCTCATGCAAATTGACGAATGACTGTTAGTTTAATGCAGCCTTAACTCGTAATTATGCTTTTGTTGTGAATGCTAATTCAGGGTTTCCATCCTGTCTGGAAATCCTATAGCTTATTCCATGAATTTATTGTTGTTTACAAGCATTTCTCTTAGATTTGTCACTTATGTTTTCTTGTTGATCGAATTTGAGCAGGTGCGTTAGACCAAGCTCGCTGATAATGAACAAAAATGGACTATTATACTTTTAAAAATTGTTTTCATCAGATAATTGAAAACCCATAGATAATGATTGGCTGGCACACAAACTTCTATTTTAGCTTATCTATAATTCTATTTTCGAGTTTTGAAAATTAGTCGACATCATTTGAGTTTGATACTATAACCAAAATGTCGTCATTATGCATGTGCACAAATATTTATTTTTAGGAGGCTGGTGTTTTCGGTGATATTGTTACTTTCGAAATGACAGATGAAGAACTTGAAGGTCTAATAGATCCAGTTGTACATGAATATTTAGAAAACCTCGATTTTGATTCAGTAGTGGTTAGTAATTTAATTAAGTACTACCCAAATAAATTCATAAAGAAAATATCTTATACTTAAGAATGTTTGGTATAAGTGAGTTCGTTTTGTTTGCACAACGTATTTTCTTGAATTGTTTAGGACATTTTGGAGCGCGACAACATGGTGAAGTTTAGCTTCAAGCTTGTTTGTCGCGTTATTAATCTAGCAATGGATAAGAGAGATCCCGAACGTGAATTAGCTTCGCGCTTAATTTCTGATCTATTTGGGATGGGGTTATTGACTAGCAAGGACGTTGCAAGAGCATTTTGTTATCTACTTGATCAATTAGCCGATTTAACCATCGATTTGCCTGAAGCCCCATGTGTAAGTAGTTAGCATATTTTATTTAATTTAAATTGGAGTATTTAGATATTGGGTAAATTTATTGCTAGGGCAATTGCTGATGATTGTATTCCTCCTAGATATATCACAGATCAAGAAGAATTAGTTTCTGATTCCTCAATTGAAATGTATGTTTATTTTCTTGCTTTATCATATATAATGGGTTTTCAAGTTTTCTAATATGTGGTGCTTTCAGATTTTGAATATCTTTATAAGTTGAGTTATATTTTCAGGTACCATTAAAATTTTCAAAATTTCTAAAAAGATTTGTATTTTTTTCCTCGGTGGCTGTGAAACTTGCTTTATGTACTATGTAGTTAAGTACTCGCTCTCAGCAAGCTTTTCACCTTATTTTCATATACCGTATCGACCATGATTGTTCGGACTCCGCTTCAAAACAGAGGCTACAATGAGTTCAAATTTCACACACTTGAAGCTACATCTGTTAGCTAACAGATGTTAAAATCTTAACTCATTTGGGTAAACAAACCTGGGTTGTAAACAAATACACCTTTATTTATATAGACAAAAAATTTTAAAACAATATGATGGAATCTAAATAAATATTTTTACATTTATATACGTAGGAATTACCAAATCTCGTTCGATACCAACTTTCACTTGGGGCCTGTGCTTTATGGGACTTGCTTAGATTCTGACTCAATTGAACAATAATTTTTTTATAGATAATAGATTGTTTATTTCTATTTATGCTATGACAATTAGAAGGCTATCATTTTTCCAAATTAGAAGTCATTGTCAAATTTCCAGATGTAAACCAGATTATAGAACATTTCAATATCAATTATTGAAAATTCTTTTTCAAATTCCTTATCAAACTAAACTAATGTCTATAAAATGCGTTTCATTTTGCAATAAATTATTAAATAAGTTCAAAATTGATCCAAGCAATATATATGAGTCGCTTTGTACATTTTTTAAAAAAGGGGAAAAATATAGCCGCTAATTATAGGAAAGTGGTTAACAATATGATATACAATTATCAAGTAATGGGAATAAATTTTAAAATTTGTTTTCCATTTCCATATAATTTTCGACTTCCATTCAAGTCGAGATTACATGAGTAACAAATAGGGTGAGGGATTTCATCAGATTATAGCTATAATAGAAGCAAGATTTCGGGGTAAATTTCGTCCAATATTATAGGAGATTATTGTTTGTTGCTTGAATATGCTACAACTGGGAGCATAGCAGCCAAGCATGGATACAAACGTTTTTAAAAAAATTTAACTGTTTGAGGTACAAATATATTAACTAATTTTTTGATTTTTCAACATTTGAACCTAAAACATTCATTTTTTCAACACAATTTTGTGAATTGGTCAACATTATAACTTAAAGACAACACGAAGATTACTTAGTGAAATATCACAAAATTAGGATTATCTTAAAAATACGATAAAACATTAAAATAGATTACTTACATAATAAGGGAGTACTGAATTTTAAGATGAGTTGATTAACAGCAGTATTTAAAATTCTTGAGCCACTTTTTATTTTCATATTGGATTCAACACTGGCAAAGAACGCATAAACACATAGTTTTAAAATTACAACTTGCGCATCCGTTTATCGCAGCCAAATGGGGGTGGCTGCAACCCCCGCCCACCCCCTAAATCCATCTTTGATCGTAACTGTGCGTACAAATAATTGTTTATGTAGAAACTTCAATAAGTTTTTACTTAAAAATGCTTTAGAAAGTGATTTTTCAGTTATATTGGCCATTTTCTAATATATAAATATAGCTCAAAAACATTTCTTAATACTGAACTGCTAACTTGCGCTTTGTACTATGAGAAAATCGGCTCAGCTTGCGCTTTGTACACTTTACCCAAAATTCCACAATGCAACGCTCAAGTATGAATTTATCTACATTTATTTTTGGCGCTAAGTATATGAAAATTCGAAAAAGGCGTTACTTAGCCCCATATATATATATATATATATATATATATATGTTTATTGATTTGGTGCTGACTTTCGCAGGTGCACCAAAATGACCCTCTCCAATCAATTTATTAAAAACTGTGATACGTTTTTATATAAGAAATACTCTGATTAGCTTCTAAGCAACATTGTTTGCTTGTTTTGCACATTTTCCTAGAATGCTATTGGCGTTTGTTGATTTGAACATTTGACTCTGTTTTTAGTATATACTGCCTTCGAACTGCGAATCAACTGATTCAAAAGGACAGGGGACTAGTAGCTCTTGACAACATTTGGCATGCTGAATTCCGTCGTCCAGTTAAATACTTAATGAGACAGGTAAATTTTTAGTTAGAATATTTTCGACAAGATACCGTTCTCCTATACATGTATTTTTTATGGGCGTGAGAGAACCTAAGAAATGTCACTGCGGATGGCTACATATTTTATTTGAATTTAAATGTAAATATTTGATTGTGTGTTTTGTTACATTATATTCAAATTTTTAAAATTAATTTCGGTTGGATTTTACTGTAGTTCTGATTTGTTTACATGTATTGAAAATATCGGCCTATCCATTGCTGAATGAAAATTTTTTTAATCATTGGCCAAATTTGAATTTAGTGCAATGCGATATTGCCGATTTTATGCAAAGTCAGGATACAGTGCAACGAAAATGGATCTTTAATAGCCAAAGCTTTATTCTAAGGTCACATCTTACTGAATGTTTGCATATTACAAACACTAATGCTGTTTTTCGATTTGTAAACGGTGAGCAACATAGTCATTTCGGTTTGTAGAAACATGAGTCATTTCGGGTTGTACAATTGTTGATAAATTTATAGAACTACTAATATTTTGTGCGATTCAATAAGAAGACTAGGAGTTTTTAGTAATATAGAATTATATATGTTGTAAGTAATATTTCATGAAACCCTTAATTTTTAGTAAAATCTTGTAAATTTGTTACTGTCTGCGTTAATTTGCAATCAGTCTTGAATGAGCGTGAATTGTTTTTCTACGCTTTCGTTTGAAATCGACGCGATTGTTATTTTACGTTTGCGTACTAAATGAGTTTTGAGAGGTTCTTAAGGGCTGTCGTTGACTTATTCAATTTTATATGTTGTAAGTAATATTTCATGAAACCCTTAATTTTTAGGAAAATCTTGTAAATTTAGGAATATTTGATAAATGTTTTGTTTGTTACTGTCTGCGTTAATTTGCAATCAGTCTTGAATGAGCGTGAATTGTTTTTCTACGCTTTCGTTTGAAATCGACGCCATTCTTATTTTACGTTTGCGTACTAAATGAGTTTTGAGAGGTTCTTAAGGGCTGTCGTTGACTTATTCGGTGCTTGTAGCATTGCAGTTTGACATTGGATACGTATTTGTTTAAAATTTAATCATTTACTCTGTTCCTGTGTATTTTAAGCATCAACAAACAAAACCATCATTTACTTAAGTTCGATTGCACCGCATGTGCAAAAATTAATCTGAATTACAATTACAGATTTCGTTGATGTACAGTTTTTAGATTTTATTCTTCAAATTGAATTCTATTCTGTATGGTTGAAATTGAAATAACATTTGATGCCACTTAGTGACCATCGTTTGTTATATATAAGTCATTAGTTTCAAACTCATTTCATTTTACGTAAAACTCCCTCCCAGAAATCATGAACCAGGAAACCACTGAATAGTTTTAGAATAGAAATGGCGCCGAAAATGTTTTCAGAAGGATTACCAGCATCCTCAATATATAGCCGTGTTGCAAAACCGGTTTTTATTTAAATCCAATTTTTTACTATTATATTATTATTTCTGCCATACTACAAAATATACAACACTGACTTTCATTTAAATTTTTAACTGAAATTTGGATTGGTAGATTGCCACTCGTTACTGCGGTATCCAAAAAAACCAAAAAGTAGTGCATTATTGTGTTAGATACTTCGTCAGAAATAGAATGCAGCATTTTTTAAAATTCTGCGACCTTTGGGTGAAAAGTTATGCAGCTTTTTTCTCTTTGACTAATAGACCCATCATTTGAATTGATGCATTCGTATACGTTTCACAATTAGGAGCTAGAAGAACATCTCTCTGAATATTCCTGGGAGGTAACGCGTTAACTAATTTGATAACGTTGTTCTCGAGTTCATTCTTCTTCCGTCTAACAGCTGCTTTTAGTTTCTGAGGCTCCATCGGGTATATTACTCCAATAATTTCATCCATAACAACATTGCAAAAAGACACTAATACTTGACGAGACTTCGAATCCATATCATTCCACTTGATTGTCGATCTCTTTGAATAAGATGGTAAGCTATTCCCAGAATTTGGTTTCAATCCCAACAAGTTCTTCAATTGAGCGACAGCTGTGGTAGAACGAATTCTTTCAACAATTTTCGGTTTCTTAGGTAGAGAAATATCTTCGTTGTCACTGATGTTCATTTCTTCTTGATAATTAGGCGTTCGATTCGAGTTCTTCATCTGCTGTCGTAACGACGGTGGATGAGTTGTTTCTGAATTACGTCTCTTTTGCCTACATTTACCAACGAGCTTTTCACCAATGCTAATGCCATCGCACTCACACTTCCACCGTCTGCATCTTGATCCGCAAATATGACCCCCCCCNCCCCCCCCTCCCCCCTCCCCACACGTGCATCGGCATTCTGAGTCCATTTTTGAAGTTTTCACAAAGCGTCAGAAACAACTTATTATTTTTGGCCAATTATACTCTTTCCGCAGTAATATAATTGTGGATTTACTGTAGCTTAAAATTTATTTTAATTTCAAAATAATAACATTAAGTTGCAGAAATATTTGACGATAATTATATTGTACATTTTTTTCAAATTGTCAAATGGTGCTGCCATAGATACATATCACGCATCAATGACAAAAGGTGTGATGGAGAGATTAAGACGGTTAAACTAAAATGTAAGCTTAGTGTTTTGATTAATTCAGTAATCAAATAAATGATTTTCAAAAAAAATTGTAACTGTTTGGTGATAGTTGGCTATTTCGCCAAATTGACGACACGTACAACGCAAAAAAAATAGACTTGAAGATTGATAAATAATTTTCGCAATGTCTTTTGACATTCTAGTCACTCATAATAGCATGGGCATCTTGGGTAATTTCACTTCTTTTCACACTGAAAGTTAATTGCGCCTGACATTAACCTCCTGATACTAAATCCAATAGTAAAATGTATATCATACACTGTTGAGTTGTTATATGCTAACACTCTCATAGCATCGTTAAAAACAGATTTTTGTACAAAACTACCTATGTATCATATATGATACACCTTAGGACTCAAGATGAAAAAAACATTGTGAGTCAGAATTAGTTCACATTTACTATTTCATAAATGAAAATCATGGAAACAGGTAAGTTGCCATGTTGAGGCAAAGGTAGACTTGGCATTGCTTGCACGTCGAGCAAGTATGTCCCCAGCAACCGGAGCTGTGACACCTACTTCCAACTTGTCAGAGAAATAGGCAGGGAGGTGATTTTCACTTATTCTTTGATTACTGGGAATCCCTTTGCTCATCTGTATAGTTTCATTGCTGGGCTCTGACTTTCATAGATCGCTTCTTCTACTTACTGATACGAGGTTTTGAGCAAGATTCATAAGGTCAAAGACGGTAACTTTGTGAAAAAATTTTACCATATGTTAGCCACGACCGTTGTAACCATACAGTGGCGCAGCCAGGGGNTCAGAATACTTTATGGCGAATTTCTACCATTCTTCTTTTTTTTGGGTGGGTTCAATTCAATTTTGAGACAAAATTCTCGGTTTTGGTTTGTTTCAGTTTGTTTGAAAAAATGAATAACAGAAAATAAAATGCAGGAAAATTTTTCTACATAAAATTACTTCATAATGAAATAAAAGTTTAATATTAAACACGCTATAGCTGAAAATTCATAATTTTTTCTTAACCTTCATTTTTACAGGTGTCCCTACTGTGTATTTCTTTTCTGCCTGTAACCCATGTCATAGTAATTAAGTGTCCATTGACTAAGCTCTATTGCTTCTTGTATTAACTAAAATCAGGCTATAGGCCTAGTGTCTCCCTGCTTTTGCGCTGCCTGGAAATCTGGAACTGCCTTAAACTGCCTGGAAGTTCAAATTTGCTGCCTTGAACTGCCTTTTGTACCTGAAACTGCCTGGAAATATTATTTTTATTGTCAAATTGTTGCTCTTGTCTAAATGCATTCCTTTTTGGCTGCATTCAATTGTCTTGGTCATATATATGTCACTGTTTGTTTCATACATATTTGAAGGTAGTTGCATCAACTATTTGCAGTATGAGAATTGAAATGTGAATTCGAAACAAGCTCCTTACCGCATTTTTAAAGCACATACTAATAAAATGCATTTTCCTATCAGTCTTGGATTTATTTGTTGTCTGGAAAATACTTTAAACGAAATTTTGCCAACTTTTTTGTATTAAAACAATTTATCTCGGTGTTTGAATATATAAATTAACAAAACTTTAATATTTTGTTTTCTATTAGGGTTTTAAGGCTGTGTAGCATTTCACCATGTGGAAATATATGCACCCACTCATTTCAGATTTATAAACAGAACATTTTTTATTTTTTTATGAATAATTGGGTGCAAGACACATGTCATGTATATCTGCATAATATATATATAATGCATTATTTGCCACTTTTATCAATTCCGAAATTTTAACGTCTATTGCATCTAATTGTAATGGCTTAGCACCAACAGCCACCAATTTCATAAGTCTATTCTGGCTTTCTACTGTATTTTTTGTACTATACCATTTAAGTATGTGCCGATAATATTAATTACCTGTTCCGATAATGTTGTCACTGAACTAACAAGTAATGTTAGGAATAGATTCCTGATCAAGCGTTGAAGCTAGCCATCGTGTTAAGCACAGATTCATATCACGAACTACTACATAGATATTTCCACTTGACTTTCCTTCATCACTTTTGCAACAGCTGGAAATTTGCTTTTTCTAAATCTGCCTTTTTGCTCTATTCCCAATAGACACATTTCTTGAAGTAAGCTTATCAAAAGCACGGTGATTTAAAAATAATTAACTGCCACACGATGCTTTTTAAAATTTGCCATCTTCCTATAGATTGTCAGCATGACTAGGAAAATTATATTTAACGTGGCATCATAGTACGAGAAATGGTTATTAGACTATGCCAGTAGTAGGAATTCAATTCTAAAGTTTAAGAAGTTCCCCACCATTCGATTTGAAGTTTTCCCAAAATTTCCAATTAATATCCACCACTAACAAACCAGCATGACTATTGCTTGAAGATGTATAACATATAGAATAGTTTATATTGTCTACTTAAAATTACTACAAATTTTCTATTTATTTTATTGCTTCTAATAGCTCTGATTTTGCTATTTATATCGAAATGCTGCAGGAATTTTTTGAAACTGATGTTTTCTTTAAAATCAGATTCAACTGCCATAACTTGCGTACTAAAAAATATTCAAAATATGAGAGCTCCCTAAGAAAAAAGGGTGTCTGTTTTTCATTAACTTTTTTCCAACGAGATCGCCACACTTTGGCCACCAGTTAACTGTAACTTTGTATTCGGCATTAGTAGTCTATCTTATGAAAGAAAAATTTTGATTCGCATGAGCATTGGGAATGGGAAAAATTTGAAGGCCTTCAAAATTTGTTTGAAAATATGTAAAAATATTTTGTTTCTTTCAAGTAGAACAGCTAAATTTCATGCAGTTTTTGTATGAACTTCACCATGCTAATAGACTCTAAAAGGAAAAGTCTATTTACAAGTAAGTTCCTCAATCTTGTCCTTCATTAAAAGTAGCCCGATGAAATTCTAGAGCACAATTTGTGATTTTATTAAGGGAAAGTAATTTGACGTAAGGTTTTCAAATGTGTATAATACATATTTAAATAGTCATTTAAAGAAGAGTGTAACTTATTCAAAAATCACTGGTTGAATATTGATTCAAAAATTAATACTAATAAAACCACATATGTTGTGAATGGGGAATAATAATTGAACAAAAATAGCTGCCATCACACCTTGAACTAGAAATCTACAGTAAATTGTCATGATTTTTCATGTCATTTCAAAATATTTTAATTTGCATTGAGGTCTATTATAAAATGTCAAATTCAAAATCTTTTTTTCTATTCAATTTTGAGATGTATTTAAGTTTTTGTGCAATATATTGAAAAGGGTGTCATTTTACGTTTTAATACAGATTTCTGTACAAAACTATAGAGCGTGATACAAATTAACTCATGTATTCTCTTCAATTGCTATGAAGTACACTTCCACATGTTCTGGTACATATTTTGTAATTAATATGCTAGTCATAAAGTAAGTACAACTAGTTTAGGAATACCTGTATAAAGAGAATAAAATTCACTTGTAAATTTACATTTTCATTAATAATTGTATGTGTTTTTAAACCCTTGAATGAATCTAATCAATGACAGCATTTACTATATCAATGGAAGGAAATTTTAAGCCACAACTATTTAATTCATTCATATAGTGGCACATTTCTTTACTTTCGTCAGAAAAAAGCCATATTAGCATTATTCCAAATTCTCTTTTCAATATATATACACCAATATACATATAAACTTTTTTAAAGTATAAATATTATGTCAACCAGCTCAACCTCATTTAAAAAGATTAAGAAATTTGATTAACATTCTCTGCTGTCCAATAAATAATGGCACGAGGATCAATTTCCAGATTTACTTTCAGCAACTTCTGTAACTTAATGTTTTCACACTGTTGAATATCCATGAGGGTATGAGAAATTGACCACCTCCCATTTGACGATAGCATCCAAAGCTTTTTCAGGTTAATTTTGCTGGAATATGAATGTTAAGAAATTGGAATTTTCACTTCAGTTAGCTAATGAATTGTACAATATACATTGTGGGGAAATAGACAGCATCCAATGTTTTTGTATTGTAAGGCCACGCAGTTTAGAAATTTGACGTTTTTTAAGCTTGTTTTGTACTTTTTCTATTTCATGCGTTTTTTAAAGTGGGTCATTCAGATTTGCTTTTTTCACAAATATCAGTATTAAATACATCTAGTTTAATCTTATGCCAGCAGTTTCGATTTTGATGATATGAACAACATTATTTGGATATCATGGCAAGATGACACTGAATGGAGAAGTTAAGCTTAGAGATGCTTCTTGCAATTTTCTGAAAAATTTTGATGTGAGCATTGTCACACGCTAAGTCCTTGACTATAAGAGCGTTTTCTTAGTTAATATAGTATTGAAAAATGTTAGTAACAGTGACTTCAACTTCTATATGAAATACACAATATTCATTTATATAAATAAAATTTTCCATAAAACTGTAGAAGCTGTTATAAATTTCATCATTAGAATTTCGTCATACAAGTGCTTTTGTCATCATAGGCGACTGCTTTAGTTATGAAGAATTCATGAAAATAACTTGTAAAGCCTTTGCAATCCAATTGACTTGATATTTTCAATGTTTCTGCTCACGTTCTAATTTCCATTTGTTCCACAAGTTAGGATCAGAACGAAAGTTAAACTAGGTACTGGAAAATATATTTGAAGGTTAAGTAATTGTAGGTAATCAATCCAGGTAGAAAAATATGTATATGAAATAGTATTTATGCATCAAACCATTGATTAAAGACTGCATTATTGCATATTTTATATACCTGGGAACTTAGTTAAAAAACAAATATTCTTCGAAGAGAGCTCGAAGTCAGTTATTTTTGACGTTTTGGTGGAATAATAATACAATCATTTGAGAAATGTCTTTTACAGAGTACTTAGTAAATTCTGAATCATGTAATGCTTTCATCCACAGATAATTTATAATTTCTTCTGAAGGAAATTTAAATTGAGAAGATAAATTTTATCATCATAATCCAACACTTTTTCATCATTATGAATATAATAATAATAATTCAAAGGCAGTAGAATGAATGAGCATACGTTTCCATGTGTGTAATATAGCTTCATTTATATTGATGTTGTCGTCTGCTATTGGTTATTATTATCTTATTGACACGCATTAAATATTGCAGTGCCTTTGTGCGGAGTAAAATATTCATTTAATAAAATCAGCCTCCTGCTTTTTGAAATTGCTGTAATTTGCAAGGCCGTGATTTACGTGGGCCATGCTGGGAGGGAATGTTTCAGATTACTCATTTGCATGACATGATGAAACAAAATCATTGGCATTCTTAATCTGCTCATCCGGATCTCAATCCAGACTTGTATTATTTTTATCTATATATTTTTATCAACATTGTTTTTATATATTTTCAAGAATTGATCATTCAATAATTTCCAAAAAGTGTTTATTTGAAATTAAGCTATTCCATCTTACTTGTGACGTTAGACAGTCTAGTTGCTTGTTTTTCCTTAATCCTCGATTTTGATGCTTGATTATTGCGAAAATATCTGAACAGAAGCCATGCCGATAAATTCATTTACATTATCATCTGAAATCAGCCAACAAAACTTTTGCAGTGTTGGTTACGACCATCTGAAATACAATTATAATTGATCATGCCTTGTGATGATGTAGATTGTAATATTTCGTGCAATAAATTTAAAATTCATTTACCTTAGATTCATATAACTCTAAAAACTCATCAATCAAAGCATTTGTGCAAACACTTTGTAGTGTGGCAGCTTGATCCAGTATTGACAGTCTTCAACAATGTTTGCCCATTAGTAGTAGTACCGGAAATGCTAACAATAGGTTCATTTATTAATGTTTGGCCGCCCAATCATGGCAAACGTCACATATTTATCTTTCACCGCCGATGCAACATTATCTAGCAACACATTTATCATTATAGAACGATTTGATGTCAACACATTTGTCATTATAGAACGATTTGATGTTTAATATCATCTTGAATGTATAATGGTCAGCATAACTTAGTTAGTTGCATAAAAATATTTGGCCACTGACATGTCAATATTGTTTTAATATCGTTCGAAGTAGTTGTTGTTTCATTGGTTTTTGATTAAAGATGCAGTTGGTGGTAGAGACTGGCCATTTTTGACATGTTTTTTCTTAGGAGCAGGGGTCAGAATGTAATGTGTATTTTCTGACTAACAATCCTTTCCTTGGCACACTCTTTGCATTGGTTACCTTTTATATAGGTTGCCGTCAGTACGTTATTTTTAAGTAAGAAACAATTTCCAGGAGTACTAAATCTTGTCTTATCGAATATGGGCTAAGTAAAATAAAGTCGAGCACTTTGCTGTTGTCAAGAACATCTACATGACAGCAATTTAGACTTAATGCAAGAATGTTTTTTGGCAACGGCTTTCTCTTCTATTGTTAATGTCTCACACATGTTTGTCAGGACTTAGCAAGAAAAAGTCTAAACAATTTTTAAGACAACATTTTTTACTGCAAATTCAATTTAACGCAAACGTTTTAAATCGTGTAACGCACTTAAAATTCGTTTCCGATATTGTATTATTGATCAACTAAGGGCACAAACGTATCAAGGATTTTTCTCGGGAGGTGGCTAACAACGAGAAGAAGGCTAAGCATGTACGCATATATCAATTCGATATATCTATATTAATTTTTGTAATCACCTTGAGGAGGGCTGGACTGATACAATTATATAGATATGAGAGTTATTAAAAATTTTATTATGAATATATCGGTAATCACAACTATTATTAGAATACAACTGTTAGATATTCATTACATTTCATGAGAGTGATCACAGTTGGCTGAATGGTGTTTTATAATCAACAGTGAAATGTTAAAAATTAGATAAAATTATTCTGTTTGAACATGTTTAAATAACTAGGAATTTAACAATTAGTTTAATTTTTTTTAATTTAATAATTTAGTTGGATATGATATGGCTAAATATATGTAATGTAAACTGATATTTTTTCATTAATTTATCCCACTTATCTAATTTTCAGGAATGTTAATTACCATTTGCTTGAGTTTATCTGCTTCTCAATTCTTAAGGATTGCTTAATCATGCGCAACATTTTGTAGTTATTCTCAACGCTTTGTTTACTCTCACATTTTTTTCTTTTAGATTCATTCAATTCTAAAAGAGTATGTAGTGTCTAACGAAGTAGACGCGGTTTTCGTAGCTTTAAAGGAATTGCAAATACCTCATTTTCACCATGAAGTTGTATACGAAGTATGTATTTAGACTTTCAAGAAATTTTACTTTGTTAATAGGAAATAAGTCATTTCAGTATAATAACTGTTTAATTTATCTCGTACTATTTCATTTTCGTGAGCTCTCAGAAACTATATTGTGTAGGAATTGCAAAATTGTGTATAGAAGCTGCATTACATGCAAAAGAAAATAACCCTCCCACACAATTTTAGTCTAATAGACGATGCATTATCTGAATTTCGCGTTGCAGTTTTTTTCAAAACATTAATTTCTAAATAATTAACAAACAAATGGTTTTGTGCTCGTACAGTGTTGGTCGATTTAAATCGGATTTAAATAATGATTTAAATCAAAGTATATTGTTAGTTCAATTATTGATTGAAATCAAGTACACTAAAAGAGATAGAAGTAGTGTATTCTAATTGTTTTGAAGTCATTGCCCTGATATTGGAATGAATTGGCAATCTCTGAAATACTGTTTTGCATGTTTTTTATCTTCAGTTTAATTAAAATTGTTTAAATTATTGTATTTCAAAAATTGTATCAAAGGGATTTCTAATATTTACTACCTTTGGAAGATTGTCTGCGTAAAATTGAATTTAAATAAAAAATCCGATTTAAATAAAAAAATCCGATTTATTTTTTTAATTTAAATCGGATTTTTTCCCAACACTGTGCCTTGTATATTACTGCAGGCTTGTTTGATATCCTATCAGTGGTTCCATTAAACAAATTTTCAGTCAAGAGTGCTTTTATGTTGTGTTTAGCTTATTATCATGTGCATGGAGATTGAAAAACCCGATGTAACAGAGCAACTCTTAGAACTTCTATACAAACTCTGCTTTAGCGCCACCATTACCATTAATGAATTTGAACTGGTAATCTTTTTGGAGGTTTATTTGTTAATTGAGCCTCTTATTGCTTAAAACTTTCGAACAAAACTTGCTTGAACTTATACTTTCATTTTTATCAACCAATTAAGGCCCAGTGAACTTTGAATTGATCAGCTGTTTAAAAATGCCTAGTTTTTTAAACACATCCAATGTAATCTTTGTAAATTACCCATATGAATGTATAAATTTCCAATTTCAATTCATCCTTATAAATATAAATACTTTTTCCAATTCCTTTGTTGACATGAAAACCTCATTGCTCTTTATAATCACCAGGTTTGGTTCTTTTCAATAAATAATTAAATATCATTAATTTGTGGGTAAACCTAAACCAGAGGTGGAAGTGGGGCGGATTTTTGTAAACTGTGCTGCCCCGCTCCACAGAATTTGTGCCCTGCTGCCCCATTTACACTTGTTGACTTCTGCCCCACATTGTCCCACGGTTTATATTCTACCGCCACAAATTGGCTCACTCAAAAATTCTGCTAGAAAACTACTTACGATATTTCATTGCCCCATATTTATTCTATAATAATTTTCATTGCACTACACCACACCACCTCTCAAATATTTTGAATCCTTACTTCATATAAGATACAGAATCATTTTTTTAAATATCTCTACTATTACTACCAACAGGAATCTAATAACAAACCGGATGCCAATACATATTAATAACATTATTAATAAAAGAATGAAATTTAAATTTAAAAACTAATATTTTATGTAATACATTTTTGCAAGGACAATTGCACTCTTTCCAATGTAATTACAAAGCCTATTGACTACAAATCAAATCAAAATGATCTTGCTGATATCATTGAATAGAATCAAATTTCACCAAGAGATAAAAATGCATTGTAATTAATTTTTCAAAATGCAACTAAATTTCTAAGTGAATCAAATTTTTTAAGCAAGGAACTTTGATGTAAAAAAAACTTTTGCAATCTCTTATTTCAATCTTTCTTAACTAAAAAGTTTTGTTGCCCTACTTTTACCCCATGGGTACCCACTTTAGAAAAATCTTGCACCAAACCCGCCCCACTTCCATCTCTGTCCTAAACTCATTTTATATTTAAAGAGGTGTATTTTGCCTTGCAAAACTTTTGCAATTTGTTTTAGTAATTTCAATTACTATCTAGTAACCTTGCTTTGAAAAAATTAAAAATATCTATCGCGGTACATGGTTTCACGGTCAGTTTGCATCGCAAAAAAATTACACGTTGTGATTAAAATGTAACATCAAATGCCGCATGAATTCTTTAATAACCATTAATTCACACAAAGTGAAATATATTTTAAAGAGTATATTTTTTGTTTGCAAATAACAACAATTTTTGCAAAATACACTGCTTGTTGAATATATAATCTCCTTTTTTAGGGTATTCGAAGAGTTTACGAAGACCTTTCTGATTTAGCCATTGATATTCCACATGCCTACATTTTAATTGAACTTATTTCAAAAAAGTTGCTGGACATGGCGATAATGGAACGTCATCTCTTTGATGTACTGTCCTCAAAACACGGGTATTTGCAATTTATCTTCAAATTAATTTTGAAATTTTGTAGCTTTTCATTAATTATTTGAATTTACAAATGATATTTCTTCAACCTTAGCTCGCTCGGCAGATATTGAAAACTGTAAACTAGATAATTTCAGATCAGTTTGAATAATCTCATCTCGTTAGATAATCTACTATTAAGCTCTGTTTACAAATGCGCTTTTCTGATTACTTCTGCAAATTGAAATTGAAGTAAACTATATTGGTATAGTTTATTAAATTTGTTTTTTGTCAATTTCGAAAAATACTGTATTGAAATGTTGGCGTCTACTGGGTTCGTTTTGGTAAAATTAGAGCTTTTATTTCATCTTAATTGCTGTTTTTTATTTTTGACATTAATTTTTTTTCATATTTCAATAACTTTATTATTCAAATTTATTTTAGTGTTGGCCGAAAACGTTTTGTGAGTGAAGGCGATGGATTTCAATACACTGATGTTTTTTAAAGACATTTTCTATTTTCTGTTACTTATACTTGGCTTTTTGTTATTTACAGCTAGTGGGACGCGTTATCTATTTTAAAGTATAAAGAAACTATTTTTGGTGTAAATGATCTTACATAATATATTTTTTAATTTTGCTATTTCATGATTTTGTAGAAAAATTATTTTTGAAAAAATCACGATTTTTGATTGTTGATTTGATTGATTTGAATTTAGAAAATCACGTGATTTTATTAAGCACACATAAATTTCTCCCAATTACAATGAGTATTAGTGTTTTGTTAAAATTCAAAAGTAATCATAAACCTTTTTTTAAATATCTGGAGCTTTATGAAGAAATTGATACTGCAATAATAATAGACAAATAAGGACCATGAATAGTGACAAGATATTTGGCTTAGGGTTTAATGACATATAAAGTTACACAACAAATGAAAGTTAGCGTTTACTTGAATTATTGATTTCCATTAAAATAAACCAAAAAATATTTACATAGATTCTCCTTGTTGAATTTTTGGTTGGGGTTAAGTAGCTTCTTACGCATAGAAAATATTTGTATTTCAGCGGTGGCTGCCTAGCATTTTTGTAGTAAAATAGCTACTGGTATAATCATGTGCACTAATTAAATTTTTCCATTCGTCTATAATGAGCAATTTAGGTTATGTAAATATAGTTGTTGGTCTAAAATTAGTATGAACTTGATATCCAATTAAAATGGATCCTGAATGCTTCAAAGAAATATTCTTCCAGTACTAAGGACTACATAATACGACTAAAATACCGGTATTTACTCAAACAGAATCCAATATCAATACGTTTTGCATGCTAAGAATAGGGAAAACGTTTTAACGGAATCGTTCATTAGTGGTGCCATTCACACTTGGGACTCGCTACCTAAAGAAATTAAAAACATTGAAAATTAAAATCCTTTAAAAAGCACCAAAAATATTCCTTAAGAAAAAAATATAATTGTGGAAAATTATGTATAGGATACAAATTTTATAACAATAGATATACTATAACTCGGTTTAAAAATAGTACAATAGTCATTTGTCCATAACCTGGAAGATTTGTTTTTGTAATTTGTATGTGTTTTATGAATTTCTTGGCGCTATTCAGTAAAATTACCAGTTAATTGGGAACATTTATCTGAATAAGGAATGTCTTGTCATTTCAAAATCAATCCCTTTTCCAAATCTGCATGTCGTTTTGATTAATTGGACATGTTGAACTTACCACACTTAAATACGATTTCGATGCCTGGTTTTTTTATAATTTAATTCAAGATCAATACATCTTATTTGCGTTATGTATAGAATTTTTTTTGAAAGCATCATTTATTAATGCCTAGTTATATAATATTGAAAAACTAGAGACTAAAAAGTTAATTCAATTACGTTAAGCAAAATTATATGTCAGTCAACCAAGCCTAGGCTACAAATTCAAAATGATTATTCAACAACCCGTACTTGAATCTTTTGCTAATTTATTCGTAGCCTGGACAATTTATTTTGTAGGTTTTGTATATATGTTTGGAAATATTTGCCACCATTCAGATAAACTACACTACTGTTTCTAATTGTCAATTTTTAACTGAATACAGAATATCTTATAAACTAATGCGTATAATTAAATCTGCACTGAATTTCTAAATTCGAAATTGGGTTTTAGTAGAATACATAATACTAATGTAAAATTCCAAAATTTAAAAAACTTTAGATTTTCGTTTTTTAAATTTCAACATATTTTAATCAATACATTGGGCACGCAGCAGGCCCATTTGCACCACCCTCCAATCTCTGGATGAAACTTAAAATTACACCGGTAAGCCTAAAACCATTGATTGCTTAAGATTTTTACGAGCTAATATGTTGAGTAATTTTGAAAGATGATAATTTTAGTTTGAAATGGTTTTCACTAGGGCGGATTTTTTACAATAAATGTAATTCCTCAATATAAATATTTCTTATTCTTCATAGCTACTAATTTATTTGCATCCATGGATTATCTCCATTTTTCTGAAGCATTTAATAGGCATCAGTATTTGGAAAATGTTTACGAAATATTTGACAGTAGGTTGTACTTTAAGTGTTCCTTTAATAATCATGCAATTATCGCTCGAATACATTTATCTGAATATAGAATCTCTTATCTTATCTTATATTATCTCTGTTCATTGGAGATGCGATTGAAACTGGTCGATAATTTTTCGCAAGTGAGGGATGGTTTTCTCAAAAATTGGAGTGACATGAGCAAGTTTTAAATGTTTCAAAGAAAAAATCTTTTAGAAATAAACACTGAAACTCATTAAGAAATTACCAACTTAGAATATATTTCAATGCCTGGTTGTATTGATAAGCAGAATTCCAGATCAAAACACTTTGCATGAATTAAATATAGTAATAAGTTTTGAAGCAATCATTCCTTAATGCCGCTATTCGAACTTGGAACTCATTGCCTAAAGATATAAAGAACTTTGCAAAAATTCCAAACTTTTAAGAAGCACATTACAATTTTCTTTAAGCAAAAGTATATCTCGGAGAAAGCATCGCTAGGATACAAATTCTAGAGCCGTTCTTGAAATCTCTATAGTAATTTATCCTAAGTCTGTTTCTACACTCAAAACAACTGAACTGACTTTAGTTTCGTTTATCCATTATGAAAAATTGTTACTATACATTCTAGTTTTTTTAGTGGGAAATAGAAAATAAAGTGAATATTTTGTTAAATATTTCCCAGACGATTGCTTTGTAATCCGAAATACATATATATGTGATCTCAACCATTCCAAATTTTGAAGGAGAAAGCATTAATTTTGACGTATCGCAGAAAAAAATGATGACGACTCTAAACCTTAGGTATGCTAGAAATTATGAAATATTCAAATAAATTGAAAAACCCTAACGAACCGGTAAAATTCCAGTCTGGATTTTGAAAGAAATATTACTTATTAGTAAGCCGCCAAGTGTTTGTATTAGAACTAAGCCATTCTTTCTTACTTAAAAAACACATGTCACGCTGATATTACACAAACTTTATGAAAATTACCTTAAATTATAGGCTAATCGCGATAATGTCTCAAGTTAGTAAAATTTAGAAACACATAAGATATTCTTTATTCAAATAAATATTAACCATTAGAAGCTGGTAGCTTATTTGAGTAGCCGTATGAATTATAGAAACATGCTATATATATATATATATATATATATATATATNATATATAATGCAAAACAATCTATGCAATAAATCTGCATTGGTAGGATCTAAAAAGATTTCATTAACGAAATGTATAATTATTATTGTGGGATCTGCATCCTACTTATGATATACCGGAGATATATTTTTGCTTAAGAAAAATAGCAATGGTTTCAAATTTTCAATGTTCTTTCATTTTTTAGGCAATGTATTCCAAGTTCAAATGAAGGTAAAGGATTATGTTTATTAATAAAGATAAGATAAGATATCGTCATAGCCCAAGTTAACCACTTTTTACTTGTAAATATTCGTTGTTTTCTTTTTTTTGTTTAGTTTTGTATTACTTTCTTGCCGCTTTCAGAATTTGTTATCAGTATTTCTATATATTGATAAAACAATTTCTGAATATAGATTTTTCTTCTTGCAACTGAAGTTGATGTAACTCTTTTTTCTGATTTTGACCAATTTTATTATCGAATTGCAGAACCTCCCATTAAAAATGTTAACAATTAAATAACTGATAATTTATCTGTATAGCGTCATTAAATTCACAAAACATACATACATATATATATATATATATATATATATTCCATGTATATATATATGATCCACATAAATTACAAAACAAATCTTCCATGCAATGGATAAATTTCTATAGTACTATTTTAATAACGAGTCACAATAGTCATTACCTATTGAGTTGGGAAAGGATTGTTGTGGAAATGACCAACTTTGTTTGCACGAATTTTGTTTAAAAAAATTTGTACCAATCTTAATAAGTTGTGAACTTTGTTAAAAATAACGTCTGATACAAAATTTGGATTCCCAAAATCTTTTTCTAGCAGTGATGTTGAAAAGCTGTCGTAATTTTGCATTTTTAAGTCTTTTCAATGTGAAAACAAACGACTCCATTCAAATTTTACAATGAAATCTATTCACAGATACAAATGGAAACACTAGACGTACTTGTGAATTACTTTGTGTGGAGTGCTTTGTAGTTTATTGATGCTCTTAGTATTGTTGCTAGTATGTTTTAATATTCTGAATAAACATTTATCTTTACTCTCTTTAGAATATTTTGTAGATTTTTGAAACAGTTTTCCTTAATTCATGAGAAATTGATGTAGTAGGACACCAAGGATATATAGATCGTTCCTCGACAATCCTAAAAGGTTATATATTTCCAAGTTAAACTGAAATTATCAGTGCACAAAATTTGTTTGAAAATGAAAAAGTTTTTGCTTAATGCTTGGACACACGATATGTACATGTAGAATGTATATGAATTTGTGTATGAATGCAAAAATAATGCAATGAATGCTAAAAAGTTTTGTTGGTAAGTAATATTTGATAAAACTGAATTATTAGTTTGGATGGATGGCTGTGATGACTGATAGATACCGTAATTAGGACAGATGCAAATTTCCTGTCAATTGAGTACAGAAAAAAGGTTAACAACCTCTACGCTATAAATTTTAACTGCATATTTCCTTACTCGCCTTGTCAAAGTTATCAAAAATACAAAATAGAATTAAACACACAAAACATGATGTTTAATTGTCTTCTAGTTGCTTTTTATATTAAATCGAAGTCAAGGTGTGGTACCTACTTTAAAATGGTATTAAATATATTGTTAGACGTAATATTTTATGAACAATTCAAAAAGTGTATTATAGAATGATATTACCATGCTCAAGGACAATCAGAATAACAGGACATTTAGGAATAAGTGGGGTTAATTTAAACCAGAGTAACGTCGGATTGCAGGTCCCTCTTAGAGTGGACGGATCGGCTTAATTTATCATCAGTAGAGTAGAATAATACTAATAGACTTCAGGAACAATTTCTGTATATACTGTATATACAATAATTCATTGTATAATATGAAATTTATAACAAAGAATCGTTATTTTAGAAATCTAGATTCTGACTGGTTTCAGTATTGCAATTATTTAAACGAAGGGATAAGTAAAGTCTGTAGGGATTACCGACTTAGGCGAATGGCCGAGACCGGGCATAGAGCCAATCTAACTTCTTTTCATATATATATATATATATATAACTGGCCAAAAGTTTGGGAACAGTAACCTGTCTAAAGCGTGTTTTATGCTATTTTCTGGAAACTTCGTAAAATTCCTGGAATTCCCAATTTTTTCTTAGAATTTACAACAGATTCATTTAGCCAATCAAATTAACACAATTTTAGATTTACACACAATACATTTTCATTGAAAAAGTACTATCATTATAGTTTGAAATATGGTTCGTGGTAGTGATATTTCACCAACAAAGCGTGCTCAAATTCATATCTTGTACGAGGAGGGGTACAAAAGTGACAACCCTTCAGACTGACCGTCTCATTCACCGTTACGTCATTAATCAACCATTCTCTTCATCTTTTGAAGTCAAAGCAAATCTAGGTGCGGTAGTGCAGAATGTATCAACATGCACCATTAGGCGTCGATTGAATACTACCTTTGACCTTCCATCTTGCAAACCAGTAGCCAAACCCCGATTTTCTTCAAAGAACATTCAAGACCGGTTGCAATTCTGCAGGCAATACCAGCACTACACCCATGAGATGTGACATCATGTAATGGTTAGTGACAATCCAAGATTCGCCAGTTTACATCATACTGGCCACACACTCGACGACAAAGAAACAAAAGATTCAGCACACGTTACACACAACAAACTGTCCGCCCAGCACCTTCTGTAATGATTTGGGGTGTTATAACTGCAAGTGGGCGTGTTGGTCTGCATTTTGTTCCTCACAACGAGACAGTCATAGCCAAGGCCTACCTCAAAATAATTCAGGTGAAAGTTCCAATGTTTATGCAGCTTCGTGGAACATCTGTATTACAACAAAATGGTGCTCCTTGCCACAGCACCAAAATTGTGAAACAGTGGATTGCATCACAAGAATTTCGGCTGCTTGAGGACTGGCCGAGAAACTCCCAGACCTCAACATCATAGAAAATTGCTGGCATCACATCAAAAAACTGTCTGAGGAAGCGCCAATGCACATCACTCGACGATCTGAGGGAACAAATTAAAGTGGTATGGCGCACAGAGATCACTGATAATTATTGTAGAAAGCTGGTCGAGTCAATGTCAAATCGTATAGCTGCGTGTTTGGCCAATAACGGTGGACATACAAAATATTAGTGAGTTTTCTTGAATTAACTATTTAGTTTCTACACGGTGTTATCATATTGTTTCTACATTGCGTTTTTTAGTGTAAAATACAAAAATTTCTAAATTTGGAAGGTGTTCATAAACTTTTGGCCAATACTGTATATACAAGGACAGTTAACTGTCCTTGATATATATATATATATAT
>CABFPE010000002.1:3958019-3991032 GCA_900660155.1 Hofstenia miamia
TTTTTTCAAAAAGGTCGCATTATGCAAAATTCAGTTTTTTTCGCGTTAATACGTAATCTATACATGCTAAAATAGTTGCTCAATTTTATACAATTCGATTCAATAACTTTTACAGCTTTATCTAAGGATTTATTTCCACAGTAAATAGATGTATCATCGGCGTATTGTGTTATTTCGGAGTCAGTAATTTCCTTCATGTCATTCACATAAATATTTAAAAGCATGGGACCTAGTATGGTTCTTTGAGGTACACCATTATTGACAGACAACCAATTTGAAAAAGTATCATTTAATTTAACTTGCTGAAGTCTATGACTTAAGTAATTTGATATAAGATGAACACTGTTAAGAGAAAAACCAATATTTTTTAATTTTTTTATTAATATCTCATTATTAATAAAATCGAATGCTTTTGAGAGGATTAGACGGGCAATCGCAACAAATTTATTAGTCTAACAATGCTCTCCATTTTTCTGTCACTTGTATAAGTGCGTCTGATGTTGAGTAATTTTTTCTGAAACCAAATTGTGATTTGCACCATAATTTATGATTATTTAATGAAGTGTAATTTGTTAATGTAATAGTATTTCAAATATTTTACTGATTGGTGATGTAATAGATATAGGTCGATAGTTTTTGGGACACTTTGAGTCGTCTTTTTTGTANAATTCAGCTTACGAATGAGGTAATAAGTCTTCACTAGCTTTTTAGATAGCGACTGTACATTGGCGTTAAATGTAAACTTTCTATCAATAACAACTCCAAGCAAAGTCAATTCTACTACTCGTTCGATTTAAACTTATTAGCAGGTATAACAGATGTATTATTGAAATTAATTGAACAGTCAGAGATGTGCGTTTTTTCAAAAAGGTCGCATAATGCAAAATTCAGTTTTTTTCGCGTTAATACGTAATCTATACATGCTAAAATAGTTGCTCAATTTTATACAATTCGATTCAATAACTTTTACAGCTTTATCTAAGGATTTATTTCCACAGTAAATAGATGTATCATCGGCGTATTGTGTTATTTCGGAGTCAGTAATTTCCTTCATGTCATTCACATAAATATTTAAAAGCATGGGACCTAGTATGGTTCTTTGAGGTACACCATTATTGACAGACAACCAATTTGAAAAAGTATCATTTAATTTAACTTGCTGAAGTCTATGACTTAAGTAATTTGATATAAGATGAACACTGTTAAGAGAAAAACCAATATTTTTTAATTTTTTTATTAATATCTCATTATTAATAAAATCGAATGCTTTTGAGAGGATTAGACGGGCAATCGCAACAAATTTATTAGTCTAACAATGCTCTCCATTTTTCTGTCACTTGTATAAGTGCGTCTGATGTTGAGTAATTTTTTCTGAAACCAAATTGTGATTTGCACCATAATTTATGATTATTTAATGAAGTGTAATTTGTTAATGTAATAGTATTTCAAATATTTTACTGATTGGTGATGTAATAGATATAGGTCGATAGTTTTTGGGACACTTTGAGTCGTCTTTTTTGTAAGTTGGAGTAATATGAGCCTGTTTCAAGATATCAGCAAAAATATTCCATTTTAAGCATTCATTAAAGATATAATTTAAATATTCGGCAATATATTTCGCATTGTTTTTGAGTAACCATATTGGAATTTTTGAGGGGCCGCTTGTTTGATTTTAGTTTTTTGATTGCTTTAATTAAGTCAAAACTTGTAATAAAGCGAAAACCAAATTCAGGGGTGTGCCTATTAAGATATATTTCCTGGAATTTTATTTGAGGATCTTCATAATTACCTAGATTTACAAATGTTTGATTTAAAATATTGGAAATTTCAAAATCGGTGACGTATTGATTTCTTTCAGGGTCTACAATTTTTTCCATGGGAGAAGATTTTGATTTTGTACAATGTGAGATTTCGTTAATCAATCTCTATTTACTCTTTTGGCCCGGTAATTTTCTGCATTCATGTTTAATATACTCATTGTAGGCTTTACGATTTTCTATATTAGAAATATTTCTAGCTTTTTTATGTAATGCAAAACTTTCAGAAGTACGGAAGTTAGAATAAAATTTAAAAGCGTCATTTTTTGTTATTAATTCTTTGCAGAAATCGGAAAGCCAAAGCTTGTCATTCTTTATATTTTTGCGAGAATGTTTAGTAACCAGGATTTTCTTTTCCGGACAATATTCATCTAGATAGGATTCAAGAATATCGAGAAAGTTTTTGGCATGTTGTTAGGATCAATCGCAACGTATACAGAAGTCCAAGCTTCACGTGAAAGTGCGTTTTTCAGGTTATCTATATTATCCGAAGATTTTTCGCTAATCATGATCAATTTTTTGAATAATTAATAATTTATTTTAGCTTTAGAGAAACTGGCTGATATTATATTATATAAGAAATCAAGATTATTTCCTGGCAGTGCAATATAGTCAATCAAAGTTGCTCTGTTGGCTGCGATTCTAGTAGTAATTTAGGTTTCAATCACCCATTAACATTTAATCTATATTTTCTAGTAGGCCAGTGAAATTTCATTCTCAAGTTGTTCAAAAATTCATTAGTATAACATTTATTTGGGCAGTATGAAACACCAATTAATTGCTTTTTAAAAAGTGAATTTTTGATAGGGTTACCAATTTCAACCCATATATTTCGAATTTTTATGAGCTTACTATATCATTCAGTTGCTTTGAATGAAATGATCTTGGTACTAAAAGGAATACCCCGGCCCCTTGCTTTTACCTAGTATATTACAATGAACTCAATCTTTTCGGAATAATTTATATTGAATTTTATCTGACCAGACATGATCAAGGTCATTGTAGGTATACCATGTCTCAGAAATTGCTAGGACTATATTTTCATGAAAATTGCTAATAAGTGATTTGTAATCGCAATTTTTATTAGATAAACTCTGGCCATTTAAATGAACGTAATTAATCATATCTTTCTTAGATGAAATATTTTTTTGATGTTTCATAATTGAGTAAAGATAAATATGCTTTTGGAAAAATGCAGATAAAAGTTGCAAACTTATAGATTTTATGGAAAATTTGTCTCAGTAAACTACCCGTAGTCCTAGCATTGCAAAGATAAAAAAATTACACCGTTTACTAAAAAGTTAATAAGCTCCGGAGCTTTAGTACCTCGGAGGGTGAGAAGTTATTATAGGCGGTGTAGTTGAAAGGACTTCCGGGTACGTTTGCGGGTGCGGCGCGCAGCGTCCTTGAATAATCATTGCTGGTGAGTACAAGGTACGTCATTCCCTGTGATGTTGTGGCATTCGTGCATTCGCTGGTCGATATGATTGACAAGCATTAAGTGCCTTCGAAAATTGAGCGGCTTTAGATGTAAGGATGCTTTGTATTTGCAAAATAGCTTTGAATTTGCATCGTGCTAACATAGCATATCCAGATTAAGAGAAATGAATTCCGCCTCGTGTAAATAGATCTGCATCAACATGTGCACCCTTGTAAAAATAACGGTTATTTTCAAAGATCTCGCACTGCCATTGTTTTGCATTTTGATGTAATAATACATTGACTTGCGATGATATTTTATTGAACGTTTTAATATATGGGAATTGGGCAAGTTCTCCCATGTAATTTCTGCATTTCGAAAGGAATGGCGCGTTGCAGTAATCAGTTTTTCGAAAAGTGGTGTAAAAAGCTTGTTTGATTGCATGATATCGTTTCTTCCAGCAGTGATCATCACCTTCTTTATGTTGTTCCTTTGCGGGTATTGATAAGTTATGTTTGAAATTTCCTCGATTGTATCTCCGGGATACAAATGAATAGTAACGTCGTGATCTTTCACAAGATTATTTGCCCTCAAATTGCGATACATCGACGTTCCTATTAGCAAGTTAGCCGAAATTTCTTTGATATGTTTGACTTTATGTTGGTTTGTTCCACTTTTTTCTGGAGCATTTGTTTCGGAAACATTGTCGCTGTTAAGGCATTTAGTGTGTGATGTTTCTAGTGGTGAGCGTGTTTCTTCTGAAGGGGATGGCGATTTTTCAATATTTGAGAATTTCTAAAGTAAGCAGTGAAGTTTGAGTAGTTCATCCCTTGATAATGTGGCGGTGATGCGTTTTTGCGAATCGAAATCACCAATAAACTGAGAACTGTTAATTTCATCGAGTAGAGCGCGCTCGCTAAACGCGACTATCTTAAAGAGAAGCATGATTGGTTATAAAAATCAATTTCATTCACACTTTAAATTACTTAACCAATACACTGGGTTTTATTTGCATGCTTGCGAGGTCGAGAAGAATGCTGCATAAGTCTGTACCATAAGAATATATATTATTATTACTATTAAAACTGCATACAACTATAAACAATTTAGAAATCCCTTTAAAATCCTTTCCAGCAGAGGACGCATGCTTATTTGAAGTCGATTTCTTTTGACGCAATCACGAGTGAACTCTATCAATTATTATCAATGTAGGCATGTTTTACCAAGATCATATTAACTATATTCAGTCTTTCTTGGTTTCAGATCTAAGATATTGCTTATTTTTGAAATAAGGAAATGTTAACCTCTTTGTAATATATATTAAAACTTCATAGTTACTTAGCAGTGGGAGAAGAAAAAGTTTGAGGCTGACTAAAGTCCTTTTGACTTCTTAATGGCTTCCTTTAACAGAGTACTAACTTGTCATTAAGTTGCAATTAATGTAGTTAATATATACCTCCCCAACGTCATGTAAAAAATACTAAGATCATTAACAAAGCTAATGCTACCGTATTATAAACTTCAGTAATATTGTCGCCAATTTTGTTAAAGTTTTTCTGTTTTTAGCAAGAGCTCTTTGAAACTTTTAAATGAAGTATGATGAACATCCTTTTATAAGAGTTGTTGATCCAATTAGTCTGATAATTGCAAATCTACTTGGAAAAAAATCAATGTATTTCAAATATATTAAATGCTCATCTTGTCTAGAATTACCGTTTATAATGTGCAAGTAAGTAATTGAGGGGCTTGTCCATAAGGGCTTGCTATATTTAAATCTATCTTGAATACGAATAAATCGAGGAAATTTAACACTTGGTGCATCTTCCCAAAAATTTCATAGCTTGTAAATTTATTTAGGGACTCAGATCAAAACGACCTTTAGAGGTCATCATGACTTGGATCAATTTTTCAAGATTGTATTGCCGAAAAAACAAATATTATCTTTAATTAAAATTTCTATATTTGGTGGTTCATTCTTTTCAATTAAGAATTGCCAGGTGGATTTGGATGAATTCCTCAATTAAAACTACATTTAATTATTCATTAATATATTGATTTTGTTCTTTATAAAATAATAAAATTTCTGCTATTCTACTTACCATAAATAATAGAGTATTCCACTTATATGTATTTATGGTGAATACAAACTTTTCTATTTATAGTATAGGTATTAAACGTTGTAGAAATGTGTTCACAAGTTCCAAGCAAATAAGGTTCTTCCCAATCGTAAATAAACATTTGATTTAAATATTAATGCTCTATTCAATTATAAAAGTAGAGAAACAATGCAGAAGGATTATAGGCTAATTTATCGTACTTACTCCTAAATGTCAATAGCAATTTATTTATAAGAGTAAAAATATTTTTCATTATCGTATCCAGATGGAGATTCAAAAGGTCTGAAAAGATATTGGGAATTGTCTTAGGTTAAGACCTATTTTCATAGACCTTGATGTTAAACTAATAAAAGTTTCATAATATGTAATTATCTCTAAGCTGCATGCTCTAAGATATATCGTGATCAAATCTCGCCTATTACATTGCTTCAATCGAAAACATATTGTTGGTAATTATATACAATTTGTCAACAATTTGGTTATGAATCTGGGTCTTTATTGGTGTGTCCTATAGGCCAGTTTTCATTTAAAATATTGATTGATCAAGAAAAAAAATTAGTTTATGAAACTTTCCATTGAAAAAAACTTGGAATCAAAAGAACAATAATATTAATGAATCTTAAATTTGCTTTTTAGATGCTTGCAATGCCAAATAATTTGTGTTTGTTTGTTCAACAAATAGCTTTTTAGTTCAGGTTTTATATGACCAAAAAGAAACAGCTGCCATCCTCGCACGTTCTTTGATTTTAGTGGATTATAAGGAATATAGAGGTTACTCCTGCAATTCAAAATTAATATTAACCTTAAACAGCCAGGTATCCCTTAAAAAACAAGCTATTTTTCACATTTTCAAAGAATTTCCTTCAAGCCTATTAGGAAATTCGGAAATCGTGAGCCATGGACAATCTATTGGTCAACATGCTTGAATAAAATGTGGCCAATTTCTACTATAGCATATTGCTCTGGGTGAACTACTTGCAAAGATCAAATATTCTTTGAAAATTCCGACTTTTTAAAATTAAATTTTCTCTATACCTAGCGTTCACGTTCAAGAAATTTTAAGCTTTAGAGCCCATGAGAACAGCAAAGAAGCTTCCTTATATGTGGATGAATCTTTCAAACTCAATGAGTTGTACAGTGCACAAAGTCAAATGTAGTAGCTATTAGAATCAATTTTAAAGTTGTGCTATAGAAACATTTGGTATTGGATTAAGTTTGGAAGTTATTTGACAAGTTTCACTGTTCAAAGCTGTTAAAATCCAAAGATTCTATATATATATATATATATATATATATATATACATATGTTCCATCTAATGCGTAAAATATACCCTAACTTGTTTTCTTGATTAGATTAACAGAAAATTCACGTTCAATTACAAAAAATCGATTAATTTTGAAATTAATTAACAAAAATACCTTACGTTCGCATGGTTATGTTCTGGATCAGAAATTTTTTATTTCAATTTAAGCAGATTTCTTACCGCTGATGCTTATAGAGTCCATGGAAAACCAGTCAACAAAACAGAGATCAATTGTCATTTCAATAATTGTTAGTAAAGCAAACTGCAAATAGAATTTCAAAAAAGGTATTATATACTGTAAAGACATATATCCGTATATGGTNATATATATATATATATATATATAGTAGTGTGCCCCAAAAAGTTGAATATTTGAAATGTCTTCCCCTCAGCAATTGGAAGTGTGCTAATCGTTAAAAAAAGTGACTTTGGTAAAACAATTGAGAATTTTGGGGATATTTTGTTCTTATTCTTTGATTGCGTTCAAAATGCTTAGCATGTATCAGTGAACAGATGATACTTTAAAGATTAAAATTCAGGGCAATAAGTTTGCACTTAAAAATTTCTTTATCTAGACAGATCGCATACTTTTAAATGTCAACTTAATGCATGTCTTGATAGTTCCAGATACATGTATATTGTAGAATGTTCACTTTTAGGGAAACTGAAGCTTTCTTTCTTCTGTGGATCATTGTATCAGATTTGAGACATAAATTCAAATTCAGTTGAACCTGCAATTTACTGAGATGCTGCTTAATCAATTTTGTGAGTTCCAAACATATACAAAAACAACTAGAAATGGGATGAGTGAAACTTCTGCAAGTGATGCCTCCGGGCACGACTGAATCAATAATTCAAAATCTCTGCAGCCAGATTATTGAAAATTGAAATATCACATTGTACATGTACATGTATGAGTTGTATACCTAATCCCCTTTTCCTACAATACATCGCTCAAAGTATATCTCATTAGCGGTTGCCAGTTGGTCATTGGCAGCACTGCTGCAAGACATGATGCAAATATGAATATGAGCAAAAATAGATTAAGCAAATTACTAAATGTATTATCTCCTAAAAATGCTTACTGAAATTATCGACTGGCGAATTTATGATAGTAAAAGAAAAGACGATCTAAGGCTACAGAAGCAAAACTTATGAAACTTCTGCCATTTGAAATAATATTATGTGTGCAAATCAAATAAAATATTAATTTGTCCTATATTCGTTAAATCAATACTTAATCTTTTTATAGAAATAGATAAAATGCAAACATATATATATTGCAATTAACTATAGTAATTTATGGTATTAATAATGTCCAACTAATTTGATTGAACAAACATTGAAATGAAAAGTACCTTCTTTGCTTGTGTACAACTTGGTACATCTATTGAGGTATTCTTTGCAATGTGCTGCTGAATGAATTCTTTGAAACGTGTCACTACACGTTCTGCACAATCATTGAAACAAGGTCCTTCCTTGATTCATTTTTCTACTATCCAACAATTGTTATGTTTCAGGTAGAGATTGGCTGCTCAAGAGAATTAGAGTCAATTATACAGATATTGTATAACGACTTTAATTTCATTCACTCAGTGTGTTTCGGGATTGAAAATGAGGTTTTGTTTAGCAAATAAGTGATTTAAGTTTGGAACCACGTATGAGGAATGATGTCAAACCAACTTAAGCCAAAAATTCTCACTTGAACATCTTCTTAGGGGATAAGGCTGTTCATATTTTATTTTCGAAGTCACAAAGTTTTTGTGAACACCACTATTGGATCCAGAACAATTTTGTCTATGGGCAATAAAAAACGTTTTGTCCTCTGTGATTTCAATCAATAGAATGGCTCAGCATGAGGTATGTGAAGCAGGGCATCAATAGTTTTGTTGAATTACACCGATTTTTTTGTTTTGGGTTAATTTCGTTAGTTTTCGATATAAGTCAAGAATTTTCTGATATCATGTTGTATTGACTGAATTCACAAAATTCAAAGTATGTGAGCTACCAAATTTTCGCAATAATTTTCTGAAATAATTTACCAGGGTAACACTTTTGACAATTAGCACGCTTTCAAGGTGTGAGAGCTCAACAATTCAAATATTTGATTTTTCTGAGAAACCCATATATATATATATATATATATATAACTGGCCAAAAGTTTGGGAACACTTTCCAAATTTAGAAATTTTTGTATTTTACACTAAAAACGCAATGTAGAAACAATATAATAACACAATGTAGAAACAATAGGATAACACCGTGTAGAAAGTAAATAGTTAATTCAAGAAAACTCACTAATATTTTGTATATCCGCCGTTATTGGCCAAACACGCAGCTATACGATTTGACATTGACTCGACCAGCTTTCTACAATAACCATCAGTGATCTCTGTGCACCGTACCACTTTAATTTTTTCCTTCAGATCGTCGAATGATGTGCATTGGCGCTTCCTCAGACAGTTTTTGATGTGATGCCAGCAATTTTCTATGACTGGAGAATTTCCCGGTCAATTCTCAAGTATCCGAAAGTTTTGTGATGCAATTCATTGTTTCACAACTTTGGCACTGTGGTAAGGAGCACCATCTTGTTGTAGTACAGATGTTCGGCGAAGCTGCATAAACATGGGGAACTTTCTCCTGAATTATTTTGAGGTAGGCCTTGTCTGTGACTGTCTCGTTGTGAGGAACAAAATGCAGACCAGCACGTCCATTCGCAGTTATAACACCCCAAATCATCACAGAAGGTGCTGAGTGGACAGTTTGTTGCGTGTAATGTATGTTGAATCTTTAGTTTCTTGTTCGTCGAAAGTGTGGCCAGTATGATGTAAACTGGAAAATCTTGGATTCGTCACTAAACATTACTTGATGCCACATCTCAGGGGTGTAGTGTTGGTATTGCCTGCAGAAGCGCAACAGGTCTCGTATGTTCTTTGAAGACAATCGGGTTTGGCTGCTGGTTTGCAAGATGGAAGGTCAAAGGTAGTATTCAATCGACGCCTAATGGTACATGTTGATACATTCTGCACTACCACACCTAGTTTTGCTTTGACTTCAGAAGATGAAGAGAATGGTTGATTGACGACGTAACGGTGAATGAGACGGTCAGTCTAAGGGATTGTCACTTTTGGCTTCCAGACCGCTTGCGAGAGGAAAAATTTGCAGTTGCTGATAGCGAGTAACACTCCTGGATACCGAAAATACTGACATGCCCGATAATTGTACCCCTCTTTGTACAAGATATGAATTCGAGCACACTCTGTTGGTAAAATTTCACTATCACGGACCATATTTCAAACTATTATCATAGTGCTTTTTCAGTGAAAATGTATTGTGTGTAAATATAAAGTTTTGTAAATTTGATTGGCTAAATGAATCTGTTGTAAATTCTAGAAAAAATTGGGAATTCCAAGAATTTTACGAAGTTTCCAGAAAATAGCATAAAACACGCTTTAGACAGGTTACTGTTCCCAAAGTTTTGGCCAGTACTGTATATATATATATATATATATATATATATATATATAATGCAATTAAACAATTTTGATGCTTTTGAAACATTTGGATACGCAAATTTTAAATGTCTACCCATGGGTCACAATTTTACGTTCTGGTTGGGTTGGACCAAAATATCTGACTCGCTTGCCACTCTGATTTTTTCAATCAAACTTTCAACGCCTATTTATGAAATTTTCGGAAATCATTTTAGTAATATAGTAAAATACACCAAAACATTAGTATTACTAAAAGATCCCGTTACATTTTTGAAATCTATATGGAAATCAGAGAGTAGAGTATTTTCATGAAATTCCCAGTATTGCATGCTCAAAATATATATTTGAAAATATATATTAACGAGCTCTAAGCCGGGCGTAGCATTGAAAAAAAAATTTTTTAATTAAGAAGTTTACAAGATATTTGAACTTGCAATAACATTTGATAGTAGATATTATATTTTTCTTGCAAAAAATGACGTGTAAGCATGCATTGCTATAATCTTGTATGTGAGGTTTTACTCCATGTCTGTTAATTTTTTCTCGGCAGTCGTAAACGTGATGAAGACTGAGTCTATAGTGGGGCTTTATTGAATTTCAGGAAAGGCAAAGCTTCTGGAAATCAATGAAAACAGCATTTATGTATTATACTCGTGGACGTTATTTCTAACGCGGGCTCTAGTATCAGGTCTACCAAACAGCTGCAAAAGTTCTGTTGGTGGCCGTCACGGCCGTAGCCTCCAAATTGAAAGTCAGTAGAGCTTTTGCAAATCTCTTCAATGGGGAGCACATGCAAGAAGGTAGGTGTGGCAGAGTGCACTTTTCTTGGTTTGATTAATTTTGTATAATTGTTTGCATTCATGTTGATAAACACATAAAGAAAAATAAGCTAAAGAGTACAATAGCATTTTGTGAAGATCAAAATCGCAATAATAGGAATCACTAACTCATCCAGCGATCAGCTACTAATCCATAGACTAAAATACCGCTATTAATACTCCCTCAATCAATTGTGTAATACAAAAACCTAAAGAACAGTCTAAATATTGTGAATGGAAAAGAGGTGTACAACCTGAAGTATTCCATATTCACGCACTATTAAAGTTTTTAAGATTGTTATAAGGACGACACACTGTTGAAAATAACTTCAAAAAGATGGTTACTTGCATATTTGTTTTTGATTCGATGCATTGAAAATACAATATAGAGTTGCTAACCAGAGTAGTGCAGTACATCTAGTCAGAAGCACATTCAAGAAACGGTAGGGATTTTTGTCATAGAAGTGCATTAATTAACTAACGCAACCGACCTAAAATTTGTTGGCTACAGGCGTAATAACAATTTAATGGAAGGTTTATTTGGAAAAATTTTAAAATGTAAACAGAAACGTTTCTATTTAAAAAGGTGCGTCAAAACAAGGTCATTTTTTAAATAAATGTTCACCTACACTTAAATTGTTTTTATAAGATTTCTCTTGACATTCCAAAAAGATTTCTTTATGGTTAATTTAGAATTTACTCTTATTTTTAATAATTTCACTAATTGGAGGAAAGTACTTCAAAGACAATTTAATTTCATTAATTTGGAAGGATACGTTTTTTAATTGAATTCGCAGTTGCTTGAAATATAATAAATCTATGGATATTATTCACAATAGAAAGATACGTAATGGAAAGAATGTCCAATCAATTTTTTACTCCCTAGCAGCGATAATTTGAAATAACCGCATATCCAACCAATACAATATTAGTGTACAGAAAATTGAACTTATGAAACTAGTGTATGCAAACAATTTCTTTTTAACTTTTTGTTATACTTAACACTAAAAATCATTTGTTAAATATTTCATCTAATTTCACAAAGATGCGTATATTTTTGATGGCTAATTATCCTTAATGAAAATAATGTGTCATAAAGTAAGACATGAAAAGTTTTCTTTCTTGATTTTCATAGCCATTTCAGTGCATTGACCTTTATCAATAGCAATTTTGCTACTTGCACTACTGCTTGCTCGTTGAAACTTATTTTGAGTAGTGGGAATGAAGTGGTATGCACGCGTAATCATCGATAAGAGTTGGGATTTATTGAATTGCCACATAATTGATGAAAGAACCACAATAATTAAATATTTAAAAAGCAAAAGAGGTCTGCTAAAGCAACTCAACCAAACCGAATATGTACGATAAATAAAAATTTCTCCTGCTATATTTAATATGAATTTTCTACATATTAAATAATTAAGTGTTGGATCGTTTTTGCTCCCCCCCCCCCACTAACATTATTTTCATAGAAGATGGAATGTTTGCATTGAAAATATGTATTTAGGTATAACCCTAACCCTAATCCCTGTCAATTCTTCATTTTTCCGAATTTTCCGGATGGGTCTTCATTCCATCATATTATTCTTCACTTTTCAGGATCTAATCTTCACCTAATTTTGACCATAACCTTAACCTAAATTCTTATATTTTATAGGAGACCACCCTAAAGCAAAGTCAGAAAAAGTCTAAATTCCCTATTTTTATAGACCTAAATCGTAAACCAGAATCACAAATTCATTTTTCTTAAACTAAAGCCTAAATTTCTTATCTAAGATCTTTTTTTAGACCAAAGCCCTTAAACAAAGTCAGAAATTCACGTTTCCTAAACCTAAAAACCTAAATTAATATTTTTTCTAGACCTAAACCCTAAACCAAAGTCACCAATCCTGTTTCCTGTTTTCAATGCAAACATTCCATGTGCTATGAAAATATTGTTAGTAAGGGGGAGGGGGAAGCAAAAAAGATCCTAAGTGTTTTGCTTATGTACAGGAGGTAAGAATCTGCATAAGTATACATGGTATTATGCGACATTCGACTCATAAACAGAATCCAGTTTTTATTTACAAACACTCGCCCTTATCATACAGTGCTAATATATATATATATATAAGCCGCCATAAGTCACTACGAGTTTTTTGTTTAATAAGAAAGAGTAAAATATACTTTTTTAAAAAACTGTATAATTCAGGTATAGGTACAGGTATAGCAGGTAAACAATACATAAAATAAATTTGAAAATATATAAGCAAGATAACTATGAATTAAATGTCAAATGGGTCCACTTGGAGACCATTATGTTCGACACATAAGCGAAACCTCCTGAAAGTTCGATCATTTATTTTTCGGAGAACATCAGCTGTAATCTTGTTGGTAATCTCATTGCGGACTACTTGTTTTAGGGCCTCTATATTATTAACCTTTTGAGACATTATTCCAGGTCTTATAATGCCCCACAACGCATTATCACAAGAGGTCAAATCTGGTGACCGTGGAGGGAAGGCGACGGGGCCGAATTTTCCAACCCATCGATCTGTAAATTGCATGTTAAGAAATTCTCGAGTTTCTAGAGCCGTATGAGCAGGTGCTCCGTCTTGTTGGAAATGACTCTGCTGACTCTGTTAGCTGAGATTAAAACTTGTCAATACATTTCTATGCTTATAACAGAAAAAACCTCGTAGTGACTTATGGCGGACCCTGTATATATATAAAATCAATAATATACAAAATTGATGAAACAAGCCTACAGAACATCATCCAATTATAAGAACTTAACAATAGCAGTATATGAAATAGTTACAATTATAATCAATACCAGAGAACATCTATTGGAAGTTGCTTCACATTGAAAGAAATTATGTCTACCTCAAGGTGAAATTAAAACATCTAAACGCAAAATTAAAAGCATTTAATATAAAAAAACCGCAAGTATTAAATTGATAAAAATTATAGTTCATTAAATATGTCTCTAAAATTCAAATCTTTTTGATGTTTGAAAACTAATTCAGTATTTTTAAGGCTTTTTGGTGTCATCTGCCAGTGAGGAGCATCTTTCAGTCATAGTAAGTACACAAGAAGAGAAGCCTCGCTCCGATCGTCAAGGTGACTCTTTAAAAACAGTTCGACATGGAAATCTTTTTATTTCAGAAGATAATTCACTCATGACAAAATAAAATGTAAGCAGATGCACGAAAAAATATTGATCAAACCTAAACCCTAAATTTTATTTTTCGTTCAAGTCATTCATACTGATGATTAGTTTACTTTTGGATTTAGCAATTATCTTCTTACCATTATAAACACTCTGGTTCTTTTAATCCAACTTAATTGTTCTGTAAACAATCTAACACCAAGTAAAATGTCCTCGAAAGATACACATTTCAATGATCTCAACAAATAATAATAATAATAATAATAATAAAAAAAATTTTACCACTCGACCATAACCCGTTCCGACTCGAATCCGATTCCACCTCTGGGTCAGCATACTATCATTTTAACTTTTGTAAGCTAATGGTAGGACGACTGTCGAAGACAAGTCTTTGTAATACACTTTTCAATTTTCGGCTAATAGTTAATTTATTGCGTACATGTGACTTCTTACCTGAAAGCAATTCCCCAAGTAGCACAACCAGTTAACCTACGTTACTTGCACTCTATGTTATGTCATTGTATTATTCGTGCATAAGAAAGAGGCAATTATAAGTTCGCACTGCACTTGAATTGTTTTATTTAAAAGTATATTTTTCATCTTCAAACATTTGTTCCTTAACGTTCATTGATTTTCTTATTACAAATATTTCAAGCTACCGTTACCTAGTAATACCATACTGAACAGTACTTTGAAAAAACACATTTAATGATTAAATATTTTTTAAAAAAAAACAAGGTTTACTTTTGGATTTAGCAATTATCTTCTTGCCATAATAAACACTGGATGCGAGTTAGTTCTTTTAATCCAACTTAATTGTTCTGTAAACAATCTAACGCCAAGTTAAAATGTCCTTGAATAAAGACATATTACAATGATCACAGCAAATTAAAATAATAATATTAAATCTAAAAAATTGTTTCCACCCGAAGTCAATCTGTTTTGCTTTCAAAAACTCAACCCGAACCCGACCCGATTCCATTATCTTTGGAATCATCATTCGAATACAATAATCAATGTGATTAGTGTGATGACTCATATATCGATGAGACCAAAAGACATGGGAGTCAGAATCAAAGAACATATGAGAGGCCACCTAAGATCAGAAATATTCTGCCATCAACATCAAAAGAAAATAGAAAACTTTAAAATTATAATGAATAAAATTTTACAAAAATTGGAAAAGCAATTACCATCAATGCAACAACAGATACCTGTAAAAGTAAACTTTCTATTAAATAGACAAATTATTCTAATATAATGCATCTTAACGTCAAACTTAACTTTTTAAAATATTTCTAACATTCTACTGACGAAGATAGACTATCAATCGAAACCGGTCTAATATATGTGTTTATAATTTTCTTTAATTTCACTAATATGAAAAGTCTTAAAAGAATTTATTTTATATATATATATATATATATATATATATATATATATATATATATATATATATATATCAATGCTTTTATGAAAAACTATTTTATCTGGAAAAATATCGTATCTCATTTAATACTGGTTTTTCAATCTTTAACCTATCTTTTCACAATATATACAGGTTACATTATTATGTAATTTTCTACTGTTGCTCTATTAATATCGCCTCTTAGTCTAAATAATTTTTGGATTTTGTTAAAGTGACGTATCTAAGGATAAGATTATCATAGTCTATATTTATTCAAAAAACATTTTATTGCAAGAATTTGCAATATATACTACTACATTCTAGTTTTGTCTCAGGCGGTATAAGCATTTACACATGCATTTTTGTATATTACATTTACATATTCATGTTAACCTTAGCAACAATCTCACACAGCATTTAACAAACAGTGTTTTTACAAAATATCGATTGGCTACAACGTCATTTACACAAAAGTACATACTGTCAATGGTTGCTTTCAATTAATTTTGAAAAAGTTTTAAGAATATTCTATTACAAACAAGGACATCATATAAATAAGATGTCCTTGATTACCACGGATTGAATTTAGTAGTTATAGTTTATATATTTTTCACTCTGTAAGCAATGGCTGTCTTCGTAATTCTCCTTTAAGAATTCGAGTACATTAAATTTTATTCTGCCCGACAATAAAACTGAAATGTAATAAAATAACAAACATTTCAGCTAATTAAATGAAGAATTTGAAACTTATGCACGTCACATTGAACCTTATCTCAAGCACTTTGATAAAACATAAAATTATTGACTAAATTTGCACAAAGCGTGGGAATCGTAAACAGACAATACAAAATCAACAATTTTCAACTGCCCAAAAATTGATTGTCAATTCTTTCTATTAGTAACCTCAAAACAGTTGTAGGCAGGTAGATTTGAAGCTACTGCAAAGTTAGGAAATAAAAATATTCTGATTATTTGCCACAAGCTTTTTTTATGGTTGTAAATATTTGAAGTTTTCTTTAACATTCCTAAAAGATGACAAAAGTGGTGTTTTAGGATATGCTTGGAAGTGAAATTCATAGAAAAATGTTCACAAAAATGTGTATGATTACGATTTCTGGATGCGTTAAATGTAAAACTAAAAAATGTCACTTTGTGACCTAAACTACCAAAAATTTTATTTATGGGATCAACGGTGGCATTTGGTTGCAAAAATTATTACCATTGATGTTTAATGGAATAAATACAGCACAATCGCAGTATTTAATTGCTTATGACAGCATTAGCAAAAACTGAATCGTGTTTTCGTCATTTGTATTATATAGATACTCTAAAGGAAGTCGTGCAAGATTTTCATAATGATAAAATATTGACTGATGATGTCACTACTCGAAGCAGTATCCATGAACTAATAAGCAGAAATAACTGTGTTTTTAATTAATAGTAGGTATACATTCAGGCAGATGCAGCGGAAGAATTTGTTCCTCACCACTGCTTTCAGCCTTTTGACATCTGCCTTGTTAAATTCAATATTCGATGTGGTAATTGCTAGCATGATATAAGGAGATGATTATGCACGAAGTCCCCGGTAATGCCTAGTATGATGGCATGATGTTATGAGAAGAAAAAATCATTTGTTTTACATAATTTTTTTCTAAAGAAAAACTACAACAGGAAGCCTTAGTCTATGTAAGAAGTAATTACATCAAAAATGTCTTGTATGTATTAAATCCAACCATACACCATTTTTCAAAAATATCATTAGACGAACAGAATGAAAAAAACATTTATAGAATTTCATTTCAGTGCTTTGATATAACTGTTAAAAAAGTAACTATCAGGAGGATAACAAAAACTCTTGTGAAAAACTGAAACAAAAATCTTTCACTCAACACACCCTTGCTATACCTGGATAACAGCGTCCAAAAATATTAACTCTTAGAAAAATTCAGAAAAACCATACCATGTTCTACAATAACTTGACCACGCTGATTTCCTTTCTGAAGTTCATTTTCGCCTTTATCCCCCAGTTCCTCTAGAAACGTGCATGTTCAGCATTGCAGTTTGTTTATAAGAACATCTGGTGTTTCATGTTGTAACATCCTTTATAAATTTTCGACATCAGCAATGTGCTATAGAAAATAGTCTTTTGCATTAATATTGGCGAATTTTGACGGAAACTGCAGTTTGATGCATCAGAAGTTCATCATAAGCAAATTCGCAGTGTTTTACACTTTCAGAAACATTATTTGTAAATGTTTCTATAGATATTCAACAGAGTGATATTCACAAAATTGCACATAATTTTGCAAATATTACTTTATATTTTGATGCCTAAGAATAACCTATTGCATTGATTAATAGATATTTTTTTTGCTGTTCAATAGTTCAATTGACTAAGTTTTAAAAAAATATAGATAAACCATGTAAGAGATGTTTAAGAAATTTAAAATTTGTAGTGAATATATTCTGTTTGACAAAGTTTGTAGATAACATTGCAAGCTTTTGGGAAAAAATGAATTTTTTCACATGCATCTAATTTTTGCACGAAAAGTAATATCGCCAAAAAGACCACTGACAATTTAGGAAACATATATCAATCTCTTCCTTCTACAAAAAATTTGACGAAGGAGGCTGAAATCTGAAAAAATATTTTTTTTATGGAGATTAAGTTTGAAACGGCGACATTACACACAACAAACAAAATTATATGTGTTTCCACCCATACATAACAATAGTTTCTGAAACTATTTAGCCAGTAGTGGAAAAATTAAAATTTTTAGTTGGCATGCCATGCAACAGCTACATGTAACAGGGACGTAGCTAGGATCTGAAAAAATGGGAGGAGCCGGCAAGGGTTCTGGGAAATTTTTTCGAGCCATGCCCTTTAGACTTTCAGAAAACGTGGGATACGCCTTTTCATTCTTTATCTACTAAGAAATTCAACATCCCATTAGTACTCTTTACAAAGATAACTTGCAAAAATAACATCAAGAATCATGTAATAAACAATGAAGACTGCCAACAAATATAAAAGTTTCAAACTAATAATAGGCCCTATTTTTTATGCTGGCAAAACGATCTATTATCTGATCTATGTCAACTTTGTGATTATTGTAAATATACATCAAGGCAAGTCCAGTTAGTCTAGCTTCTGACGTTCTGTTTCAAAGGTACGTTTTCAGCTATCGCAATGTGCTGTTGATATTGACAATATGCTGGCGATCTTTAAGAGACTATGTATCGTAGGGAATACTGAAGCATCACAGGTTTCTATGGTCATACTTTACTTAGGCATGAATACCTTCGACGTCATTGTTTGCAGACAGTGTTGTTGAATACGTTTTCCAAAGTTCATCGAACTCTGCCTTTTTCATCTCTGCTTCACAACAATTTACAGGCAATAGCGAATCAAAATTTGCAGCAATTTTTAATTTATTGCCAAATCTTAGTTAAAGCTGCTGGAGCACAGTGTCCGTAAATGGAAGGTAGATGGTGACTCTGTAGTAAGCTTCGGGATAGTCAACGTTTGGATTGTCTCGGTAGGTCGAATTGTCGCTAAGTCGCGGTTTCTCAATTTCAAGACGCAGGCTTGAAATGGTATAAACGATCCATTTCTAGATAGTTGAAAAACGCTACTCAGTGTTATTGTGATTATATTGAAGCGTGTCATTTATGTTTTTAACATGGGCCATTGCGTCTCGCAAGCATGTGTTCTTCTCTTGGAGGCATTTTGACAGTAAATCAAAATTGTTGGTTACAGCAACACAACTAAATAAAGTGACGATGAATTTGCTAATGGTGATCGCTTTTACCAAACCCATTGCATTCGTCTTTGCTGATGGTTATCAAAGTGCGAACTATTGGCACATAATTTGAGACAAAGTTCTCTAAGGCCGTGACTCTTTCAACCCACCTTGTCTCGCATATCGACTGAAGAATACCAGTGCTTTATGGCTGCTTGAAAGCTACATAGCACTTTGTAATGTGATCTTCTTCTTGTTGCTTTTTTCAAGAATGTTGTCACCCTTTTCACAGTGCTTACCATGTCACGAACGGTAGGAAGCTTAGAGGCATGAACCAAAGCTAAGTTCAAGTTCTGTGCTGAGCAATGATAATAGTCTGCTGATGGGCAAAGGCTTTTCACATATGCACTGGTGCCAACTGCATTTGAGCTCATCACGGAAGCACCGTCGTAGCTTTGACCTACTGCAGCATCAACAGATAATCCGCAACTTTGATTTACATTGAGAATCGCCTTTCCAATGGCCTCGCCTGTGAACATTGGTTCTTCGATTTCCAGAGATTTTTGCGTATCCTCGTCACATTGTTTTCAAAACTAATCCATGTTTTTCGGAATCATATCTACAGTGACATCTGCAGTCTCCTGCCTCCGTGTCACCAGATTTTACTCTAAATTTTAGAATACGCCTGAAGTTTCCCTCACCAGACTTCATATAGTCAAGTTCTAACGTACCACTATCATCTGAGCCTCGTAGAGCAATATTGTTCTATCTACAAAACAGAACCGTTTCGATTATTGGTCGTAGACGTGCACGATTGTCCTCACACGCTTTTTGATGGCCTGTATTTATTAGCTTGTGAATGTCAATTTTTCTTGTGAAATTAGCAAGAAATTCTTGACATTGAGCAGCAGCATTTTGGTGGTATTGAGATTGCAAGTGCTTATTTAGATCACCTGTTGCTCCAGTAAGCGAGTCGTATCTGGTAAGAGGAGACACCACTAGCTTTCCAATCTTGCTTCAGTGCGATATGTTGCTTCCTCTACTCTTGAGAGCACGCAGATCTTGCACAACACTCCACCAGCTTTCTTACTGTAAGAAAAGTCGGGATACTTGTCAATATGGCATTGTTGCAGACTTCTTCCATATTGCTTTGTTGTCCCTTGTGTTTTAAAAGAGAATAGCCACCTGAAGCTCTTCTATGCTTGCCATTTGGTCGTGAGGATATAATTTTTTTTCAAAATCAGATGCTTTACTGCCAAGATAATTTCAAATGTCATAATCTGGAAGCAGACTTGAAATTGTCAGAGGTGCCTTTGGGTGAGAATCATGACTCCTTTTTTCCTTCAGAACTTGCGATTGGTTGATTGGCAGGAACGCATTCTTTTTCCATTTGATACATCTCGACTTGTTGTTATTGTTGCTGTTGCTCCTCGTTTATTTGTTCATCAAGTCTGGATGGTTGATCGATAACTTGCACGTCTAGTTGACCATCATTTCGAAAGAATGCCATCTATGTCTGCTTCATGACTTTTGCAAACTTTTTTGGAGGAGCAGATCTTGAAGAGCCATCAGATAGTGGTTGTTTTGCTGAGAGTGTTATTCCCCTTATCCATTTTAACAGAATGTCGATAACTGATATACACGAGAGAGAATGAATTCAGCTGCAATATAACATCTTCGTTCAATTCAATATACTTTATGGTTCCCTTATGAAAAGAAATATGTTGATTCAAAGTTCAACATCAAAGAATATAATTATACAGAGACACAGCTGCCAAATTGCAACTAAACTTGTTAGAGAAAGAGACATCAAATTATTACTCATGTTAACATTGACATTAGTTCCGGTTTAGTTGAACTATATCATGTTGTTTTCCCGACACACAGAAAAATTGCTTGAATCATCCAGCATAGATGTAACAAATTCCATTATCATATGTTATTTCCGATTTCAACCAAAGCGGAAATAATATGGGATTGGATTTTAATCCCTAAATATTTTGAGCAATCTCCCACCACGACCGGTTACCATATGAGGTGCCTTTGATCATCGCTAATGTCTCAAAGCCAAATCGAAAATCAAAATGATAAACCTAAACCCAAAAAAAACATTCTAGCAAAACGGAAAGGGGGGAGGGAGCCGCGGCTCTCACAGCTCCCCATCTGGCTACGTCCCTGACATATAACCTATGCATGAAATCTGTAATTACTGACCCGGCATGTCCGGATTTAAAAAACCTTCCCTTTAGCCCGATTAAAAATTGACCAAACATTACTCACATCTTCTCTCAAGCAAAAACCTTTTCATCCTTCATTGATGATAGAGCTTCGTTAAGGTCAAAGAGACTTGAAGAAACTATCTTTTTGACGTACAATCGAATTTGTGAAATGATAAATAACAAGAATTTCTGATTCAAAAATAAATTCCAGTTTTTTTATTCTCTTTTATAATAATCTAGAACTTACCAAGTTGTTAAAAAAAGTGAGCGGAATTGGGATAGATGCAAGTTACATTTTTAAAGATACTCTGACATTAAGTTTTCTTCTTTCTTCAAATTCAAACGCTATTTATAATTGAAATCACAAATTTGTTGCTCTAACTTTCGTTCAGTAAAAAAGTAAATAGCTTTGAGACACTTATTACCCATCATACTAACTAAATAAGGAAACTTTTATTACTTAAATTGTAAACTTTTGGGAGGTTTTTCGAATGATTTATTGTAAGGGGCAATTACACCCTCTTCGCTTTCGCCGCCACTGAGAAGTGCAGATAATGGAAGCACAGAAAAAGTCTGTTAGGACAAGCGGTGTGAAGAAGCGTGAAGATTGAAGAGCAGTGGTAAATTACATGTACACGATATATATATGAAAGAAGTGAAGACAATATCACCATCTAATAGAAGGCTTTAGTCAAGTTGTCACAGAATGAATGTAAATTCTGGCAAGCAGGGTAGGATGAATAGAGCTTGAGTAGATAGCAGGCTTCAGAAGCTAAAGTTAAACTATTTGAGCATAAACAACGCAGACTTATAAATATAATTTGATAGATGATTTCAAAGCTATGCAATATGAAAATTTCACATTCCGATGGGTTTAGAATGGTTGGCACTCGATGTTATTTTTATAAGATTTTTAATAAAGGCATTCTTGTACTATGATGAAACATCCTGGTGTGGTAGTAGGAGTGGTAGTAGTAAATAGATTTACTAGAACTTAAGGAAACAACACATATTTATATAATTCGTGAGTCCACAACAGAATTGTCATAGGTCTGTAACTGCAAAATATTTTTGTTAAAAATTCAACGCTTATATTATTTTTCCACTATTTCAAGAATTCCTATGTCTCCACTAGAACCACTACAATAATTAGTTCAGAAGATAATTGATATTTGAATAGTAGTCTAAATCGAACTGTATTTTATTAATCCATAAAAGAAAGTTCAAAAATATATTTCATAATTATGTGAAATTTTTATAATAATTACTTTAGTTACGTTTTCGAGTAGCCACCTACATCGGAATAATTTTTTGTTTGACAGTAGAAACCACTGATGCGATTATGAGTCTATAATTAAGAAACTGGAGTTGAACAAAATGATATTGTTTAGTAGAAGTTATGGATTACTGTTGTGAAAGACTAAGATTTTGTGAAACTCTCCTACTACGATACATGTGTAGTGAGGAAAACATATAATAAATTTTCAATATTTGTTACGGGTATTGACAGAAATGGATGCGAGGACGTCGCAATTTTATTTATATATTAATATAAAATAAATTAGTTAATAATAAGTTTGTACTATATATTTAACAAACAAAATGCAAAGAATTTCAAATTTGTCCTAAGAGACTTCAATCTTGTTTGGCATTTGAGGTTACTTAAAAATTATCCACTAAATATTTGCTTGACAGTAAACTACCCACTGTAACTTTAAAGTCACAAACCGTTTTTTCAGATTTTTATCAATGTTCTCAAGTTTATTAGAAAGTTGGAGAATCTATGGGTAAGTGTACTCGTTTAGGGTAAAAATTTTTGATACAATTTTCTAGTGTGTTTGACGTACATTAAAATTTTTTTTCACAAATTACGATTTTTGCAAAAACTTTCAAATTCTTACTATAGCAAGTGTTCAGATAGTTGATCAATCTAGAACCGCTGCATCAAGTTATATTTTCTGTAAATAGACATGCAAATTCTGTTCATGGATCCAGTGCACAAATTCAGAAGTCATCACGCCGTAGGCGTGCCTAGGCGAGTTCGCAAAGGCCCGAATTAAAATGAAAATGACGGAGGAGCTGTCCAAAGATGTTTTCCAGACTAGACATTTCATTATTTAGTGAGCTGAGAGAGTTCAAAAAAATGTTATAGAAACTCACAAATTTTGAAAAAATACCTGGCCTATTTAGGATCAAAAGAACAATATATTAACAATTTAACCATTAATAAATAACAGTTTTCCAAAAACTACTTTTTGAAATGATTTAACTTGGCATTAAATAACAAAATAATCATAGTAATTAAATATAATTACCTTTAAATATAATACAAGGAACTATTTTACTAAGTTCATTAAGTACGAGTTACATGAATGAAAGAGAAGCTTGACATGGGTAAAAACATCAAGCTCGAATTACTTCCGATCGCAACTAATCAACTCTATAATTAAACCAATTTGTAGTAATTTACTTATTTCATCTAATAGTAATCGCTAATGAACTGTAAAGATTCTTTGAAATTTTTAATTGCATATGAATTTTTTCTACGAGTTATAAATACATGAATTTCAGAAAGTAACGTTTGATAAGCCAATTTATAAAAAAATAAAGTCATTTTTTAATTTTTTGATGTCAATAAAAATTTTTCCCACTCATAACTAAATAATAAGGATATGTAAAATCTGAAAGCACTACTGGATAGAAGAACGTGTCCTATTTCACTTGCATACCTAATATGCACCTACGGTTTGGGTCGTATATTTACAGAAAACTCAATACTTGATGTTAGTTGATGCTGTCATGGCCTTCACCTATCGTATTATCTGAAGATTAAGAATCCGGTAATTTGAAAGCTTTTGCAAAAATCGTGTTTTCAATTGAAAATTAGGTTAATATTTTCATGCACGTGAAGTACACGAATATTTTTTATAACAAATTTGCTCCATGGCATAGAATCACACATAATTATAGATGCGTCTAAATCCAAGGATTCCCAAATTTCACAATAGACTTGCAGCAAAGTGCCTTTGAATGTGGACAAAACGGTTGATAGCTTTAAATGTACAATGAGGTATTTGGAGTTAAAATAAGTCTTCTAGTAGCAAACAACAATCCATCTTAGCCAATAAATTCAGTTATATGCCTATTCTTATTTGATTAAAAGAAATTTGATTTACAACGCAATGTTGATACAGTATATTTAATGTATACCGGTGTTGGGGGATATTTCCCAAGAAGCGTTGAGCAAATTCTATCCGGGCTTGAATTTTTGGTGTCATAGTGGCGGGATGAAGGCAGCCATACGGTTTATTTGATAAATTTCAAGTAAGCACAATTATGCATCTTACACATCTTATTAAATGAAGCTTTTTAAAATTATTTTATCAACCTTATTCACACTTCTTTTGACTTAATTTCAAATTTGTTCAATTATCATTTATTAATCATAATTTATGATGGGCATTTGACATACATAAAGGGTTGGTTAGGGTAAAATTACCCCACTTTCTTATTTTCCGTTCTAGTGAGCCAATTAGTCCATAATTTTGCATGTGGCAAGCCTGAACATCAATCTTTACAAAAAAGCATTATTTGTCCAATGTTAGGCATAATTTTTGCTGACGTCAGCACTTTTTAGAACCAGGTTTTGATCTTTAATAATTTTAGGATTACTTTTTGCCACCTGATTACTAATAGCCTAAAATAATTTTTTTCTGATTATGATCAAAGAAATATACCTCATAGACATATACACACTCATTTACAAGCCACAAAATTCAAAATACTGGCCAATAGAGGAGGTAAGTTTACATTCAAAACAATATAAATTCATAAAAATGCAAACTTTTCCCAATAAACAATAAAACGTTTTATACCCCTCTTATAATGGTATAACACGTTGTACGACGTCTTAAGATACGTCTTCTAAATGTCGTATTAAACACCATTTCTAAATGTTGCTGAATGCCATCTAGTGTCCACCAAATAATGTTCTGAAACGTCTTCTAAACGTCTTCTAGATGTCTTCTAAACATCTTCTAAACGTCTTCTAAACGTCTTCTAAACGTCTTCTATACGTCTTCTAGACGTCTTCTAAACGTCTTCTAGACGTCTTCTAAACGTCTTCTAGACGTCTTCTAAGCGTCTTCTATACGTTTTCTAGACGTCTTCTAAACGTTTTCTAGACGTTTTCTAGACGTTTTCTAAATATTTTTAAGCTATTTTTAGGCTATTCATAAGAGTTTTGTAAACAATTTCCAAATGGGTGTTACAATTTGGTCCGGTTTTTTAATTCTCCACATCAGTGACTCTCTTTGTCAAGCAATTCAATAGTGCATGAATGCGTTTACATTTGTTCATCATGATGAAATCGTTTAACGAATTCAATAGATTCCTAATATAAACTCCCATAGAATTGAAAGCAAATGTTAATTTAATAATCGGAATGTGCACATTAACATGAACTTGCGCAAGTCAAAATATAACTGCCACATGTAATATATAAAAATAAATTATATAAATATGGAGTGGGCTGTCAGAGGCAGACATCCTTTAACATAATATTTTGCTTATGCGCTAACCGCATAAAGGCAGATTGCTATTGCATATATAGATATATATATATATATATATAAATACTGTATATATATATATATATATGTATATATTTATTTATATATACACATGTATGTATACTACCTTAGAAAATAGCGTTAAATATTATATAGTGTACTACACCACTAAGGCTGCAAGAATCAACATTGATATGAAAAACTAATGTCACTTTGTAAACCGCGTTTCTTTACCCAAAATTTATGGGGCTTTCTTTATAATATTTGGCCTTGTCGCTTAAATATCAGCAATAATTACAGCAAACATCTGGTCTGTGTTAATTAGGTTAGGTAAATTGCTGAAGTTAGCCTATTATTTTTTATATTACTTGATAAATATCAGCAAAAAGAAACCATGTAAACAGGCGCTTTCAATATTGAATACGTCAAATTAAACCAACATAAGGAATAATGTGAACTAAATTCCCGCCATTGCAATTGTCAAATGAAATAAACACGAGGAATCGCTGTTGAACCAATATAATCGATGCTTTAGATATTTAATATGTGAATATTCAAGTTATTATAACGTCTTCTAGACGTCTTCTAAACGACTTCTAAACGTCTTCTAGACGTCTTCTAAACGTCTTCTAAACCATTTCTAAACGTCTTAAAGACGTTTTCTACACCTGACATAGATGCCATTTCCAAACGTCTTCTAGACGTCTTCTAAACGTCTTCTAAACCATTTTAAGACGTGTTATAAGACGTCTTCTAAACGTTTTATTGTTTATTGGGTTGTAGTAATCCGAAGAAGTTGGTGTTAGACATTATCAAAGAAAAATGTTTGAAAACATTTTTATCCTACCACTATATTGCCACATTACTTTGTTCCATGGTACCATACAAAGGTTACAGAGTAAACTAAAAAAGTAGTTGAAAAATACGTAAGGGAACATTTGAAGGAATTAAACTCTGAACCTGGAGTGGTAGTTGAAAAAGATTACGAAGCGTCAAATGGAAATTCAATTCGAGNCAATATTGAATACGTCAAATTAAACCAACATAAGGAATAATGTGAACTAAATTCCCGCCATTGCAATTGTCAAATGAAATAAACACGAGGAATCGCTGTTGAACCAATATAATCGATGCTTTAGATATTTAATATGTGAATATTCAAGTTATTATAACGTCTTCTAGACGTCTTCTAAACGACTTCTAAACGTCTTCTAGACGTCTTCTAAACGTCTTCTAAACCATTTCTAAACGTCTTAAAGACGTTTTCTACACCTGACATAGATGCCATTTCCAAACGTCTTCTAGACGTCTTCTAAACGTCTTCTAAACCATTTTAAGACGTGTTATAAGACGTCTTCTAAACGTTTTATTGTTTATTGGGTTGTAGTTATCAAGTATTTATTCCTAATAAATTTATCGCACTACAAATATGTAAAATAAGTACTAAAAATATAAGAATCTCAGGAGCTACATTAAATATTACATAATGTAAGGTTCCATGAAACGGTTAAATTTACTAACAATTAGCAATAATTCTTGGTTTTTAGTTGCAAATTGTGCCTCTGATGTATTTGGCTTCAATGACAGTGATACCTTTATTTATGTTTCTGATAGATTTACAGGCATTTTACAAGGATTGTCTTCAATATTGTTGACTTTTTGATTTTCTAAGTTTTCACACCAAGGGAGTGGAGTCACGTTAGAAGCATTATTTGGTATAACAAATACATCCAATCAATCAGAGTAGTAGTAACCTTAAACATATAACTTTACAGTCATAACATCCATTTTTCAAAAAAATGGGATTTTGAAGTCATTTGGGCTTTACATTATCTGTCATGGCGTCATCGATATGTTCCTCACTACTGTTTTCACCATCTTTGAAAGACTAGATGCACTTCCATTACCCAGTAAATTTTTATGCCAAAACTTTATGAAAATGCGCAAGACTAAATTCGATGCAAGTAAAATTCTAGGCGGGTTTTTTGGTTTATCTCCATTTTCTATAATAATCAAATATGTACAAGGCGGGGTAAGTTTACCCCACCCCAACATAATTAGGGTTAATACTTTACCTTCTAGACATGGTAAGCACTTGTTGTAATAACTAATAAATTGTACAGTACATTTATATACATGCAATAACAGCTAATTTGTTTTGTTTATAAGATTTGTAATATGTACATAAATGATAAAACAGATACGCAACCTCGACCTCAAACCTCGATGTTAACCGCTCAATGGTCTAAGATTGACATCAAAATCTGTCTTGATTAATCAAATTATATACATATTATATATATATATATATATATTTATATATATTCTCTGTGGCTATAGAGGCTTAATTTAAAAATTTAGTGTACTTTATCCGGAAAGAAGTTCACTTATTTAGATAATGGCGAAATTATGAAATTATATTTTGTCCAGACTTTGTGGACACCCTGTATATTGTGGCATAACTGCATCATTCATCTATTTTAATTTCGACATTGGTAATAATATGAACTTTGTGCATTACAATGATCAATTCATAATTAGATAAATTTAGTTCTTTGTAAACTGTGCAATTTTAGCTTAATTATTTCCGTTAATTATTACGCAGTATTTTTGTTATAGTTTAAAAGGTTATTTTACAGAACCTGTCTTATTTACTCATGTTAGCACCGGTGTACTCTTATATAATTTCTTTACCAGTTTTTGTTCGTATATATTAGTGTGATCTTTTGATTTTGTTTCAGTCAATTTGGCTTTTCATTTATTCTCAGTAAAATCGTTTTACTTTTTTATCTTGACTTTATTTTATTAAAATTTATGTGTCTCTAAATTCGCCTGCGTAGGGGCACCCAGACGTGGTACAACTTGACTTGCATGTCACTAACTTAGGTTAGGTATACGGCTAGGGATGTTGCTGTACTGCATTTCATTCGTAAATAAAAATAACCTTTATTGCTATCACTGAAATTGCACGAGATGAGGAACGCACTGAGTGTAGGTTTTTTACTTAACATGTAGGTTTCACTCACTGCACCCAAGAGTTAGGGTTTATTATTATTTATCTTAAATAGGGCTCTAGTCTTATACGACTCTTTCTTAAGGTTATCTGTATCAGGTCGGCCGAGTGTTGCCACTCTTCCCTTAAACGATTTCCTGATTACTTTTAACTTTTATTAGGATAAGGTATTATTACAGGAAGAGTTCATTCTTAATTTGTAGCACTGGTAAATCCATGCTTCGACTCGAAACCCTCAATAGATAGATTAGTAGGATTGCTAGCTCAGAGATGGAATGGGATCCAAAATTTTAAGATCCGATCTTATCCGGATTCGAACTTTCATGATCCGGATCCGAATTTTTAACAATTTAATTTTCAATCCGAAACTGATCCGAATTTAAGTAAGTATTCTAACAATTAACAAGCATTGACTTAAAAATATTTGTTTTTTAATGCGAATAGAAAATTTTAAGTGCTTCAACACTATCTTGAGATAAAAATTGGACATATATTTACAAAATAGTGCATGCAAATCAACTTATTTGTAGGCTCTGTAATAATCTAGTTCCTCAAATTGCCATATACTATAATCATAATATATTTATAGATTTTAAATAGTTGAGTTTCTTATAGTATTACCTACCATTGTAATATTTTGTCCAAATTGAAAAATAACCACTTTGCAATGTCACTATTAATTGAAGTTGTTCCAAACAAAATAAACTTACTTCAAAATTGTAGCTAGGGCATTAAAAACAAGAGTAGTACAAATGTCAAATTAAAAACAATCTATATATATATATATATATATATATATATATATTGCAAGATATTAAAAAAATTGACGTAGTGTATTAAAATCAGTAACAGAAAAATTAATTTTTCAAACAAAATTTATGATTTAAATATCAGTTTTGAATTTTACTAAATCGGATTAAAAATTTTAAGTTATATAACTGCAAAATTAAATAATTTAATACCCTATTAAGTTTGCCGACGGTATGGTTCAATAAGCATTGGTGTATTAGTGATTATAATGATGACAAACCTTCTAAGTACTAAATTGATCTTGGCATGGCAAGTTGCTTAAAATACATATTTAAATATGATTTTTTTGAATAAAAAGCATCCCAAATTATATTAGAATTTTTACATTTTGGCACTTTTCAAAAAGCTAAGGTATTCCCCTTGCTTCTTTGTGTTCTGTGCTTTTTCTTTGACATACATATTATAGAGAATCCTTTTCATAATTCTGCTTTTCCATTTGCAAGTTTGTCCCAACAAATGTTTTTGGTTGCTTTACTATTTTATCATTATGTGATGGCCACCATGAATCGCATTTTCAGATTTGAAGTATTCGTCACCAATTTTATAAGTTGTTGGAAAGATAAGGCTGAACCTGTTGTATGAAAAATAAATTTCAATTGCAAAATTTTGACATAGATTAAGATTATTAACACACTTAAATAGGGATTCAATGTAAAAATGAGTGTAATTTATAAAATGTACAAATACACAAGTTTTAAGAATTTTTAGATCCGAAGTTTCTTAAAATGAAGATCCGATCCGTAACCGATCCGATCCGAACAATATATATATATATATATATATATATATATAGAGAAAGATAAAAAGTGAAACAGAGGTAGATAGATAGACGAAAAATTTGCATTTACATTATTGCACTATTTGATATTATGAATGAAAAGAAAACATCTGTACATTTCAGATTTGGAAACAGCGGAAAATTTCAATGTCGTCAACAACTAAATATAAGCTCTTTTCAAATAGAAAATTGGATGTGGTGATACAAAGAATAGAAATTGCATAGTGCAAGCCTTAGACTATTAAAACTATGTATATTTCTGAAAAAATACAAATTTCCGTTTTTTCTATATAAAATTTCTTTGCATAACTTTAATCAGCCTTGCATTTTTCAGTGAATATAAATTATGAACGCCTTAGTTGGCTTAGCTGTTTATAATTGTATAACAGTTAAAGTATATTCAACTTCAATTGGCACAATAAATTATCATGATTCATTATTGTGGTAATTATAACCTCACTTTAGATTTGAAAAATAAACAACTCGAGAAATCTATAGGTATTTTGTAGGTTATCCCCTAGTAATTTGTGTCGTAATTTTCCCAATTGTTATTTGCATTTGAGGTGTTATAAACCAAAGTTCTTTCCACTCTGGTTTGAGCGACTTTCCAGTGTAAGAAAAATGCATACATTCAAATTTTTTTACTTTTATGAAATTTTTTAGACTTCAAGTTTAAATTCTTAAATTTAATTAATTTTTTCAAAATTTTTCACTTTCAAAAAAAACCAATAGTCAATTAAAAATGCACAGTGAAAAAGCTGAGCAACTCAATGTTTATCAAAATTACTATGACACTTTCAATAAATAAATTTAATATTAATTCTAATTATAGTACCCTAATCTGTAGAAGCAAACAAATTGTCACAACCCTTAGATGTTCTTAGGATTTTCTCTCAAATTAGGCTTCAGATAAGCCAAGAAATAAGTTTTCATTTTTGGCTGGTAAGTGGGTGGCATAATTCTTCCTTGGAAATTTCAAACCAGCTGCTGGCAGGTAACAGCCTGCCCATAACCCGTTCCATCTCTGGTAAAACTATTGCACTCCGTCACATGACTATTCTAAATGGGGAACTTTATATGTGTTCCAAAGATGTATTTAAATTAAGTTGTAATTTCAATTTACTTTTTAATTCAACCTTCAATGAGCTGGTTTTGTTTTATACTATTTAGTTACCTTTTTAGATCTACAGGTGTTGCCAATCATTATTAATTATTTAATTAATTATATTTAGTAATGCAAGTTATTATTTATTTTAAGTTAATGAAGTGTTTGTGTTTTATTGTGCTTGGAGACACGTGCATGAATGCGTCCCCAGAATTGGCTTATGAGGAGCTACTAATCGTTTAAGCTTCAATTGGTTTATGGCCCTTCTTTTTTCTCCTTCCAGTCAAGTGTATCTCCACGTAGGTTGATTAGGGCTAAGCTTCTTATTTTTCACACAGGCTTGCTTTTAACTACCTATATTACTAAATGTGGGCTGACTAGTAGGTTAATTTGTACAATTGCTAAATAGTGATCAATTTATGAAGCACCAGTTAAAGACAATGTCATCGCCTTCAATGTTGGATTCTCATGACGAAGAAGTAGAAAAGTCTTCCGGTCGGCGTTCGGTCAAGGTGCTGTGACTAAATAGAATATTATTTAATTACTACTCTGAGCAGTTGCAGTCTATTTATTATTAGGAATAGGCAAATTATGTAGGGCCCCTTGCAATTGTAGACATATCGTGGCTTTACTGACGATACATCTACTCCACGACCCTTTGCCATTTCTACAGAATACTTTCTGTATCTCTGCAGTAGGTCTTGCCTTGCCTTTTTATAGTAGGGCTGCTAAATATAATTTGAAGAAAGTTTTGCACATTCAAAAAAGAAAGGAATATAATGTTTTGCACTGGTTGTTGACCCTGTACGCAGTGTCTATTTACTGAAATCCTAATGAAGTTAATATTTAGCACTAGAAAATGAAAAAAAATTTATAAAAATTTGTTGGGTGGTGAACGTTTGCCAGCACAAATTAATTTAGGAACCAGAGTATAATTTATGAATTAGCAAAAATTTTTCATTGAGCATTTCATATAATTAATAGAATCCTTTTGTTGGTCTTAGCATAATTTACTATACTTTTCGATCAAATGTACAAACTCTAAAAATGTGCAATGTTTAATCCTTGATTACGCATTGTTCTAATTTGAAAAAGCATCGTTCGATATCATCAGGCATGGGCAACATCTTGATACGTTTGAAAACCTTTTGAGAATCTAGTTAGCCCATGCTGATTGCATAGAAATATAAATAGGCTTGAGTATTCATACCCTGGGATATGTTAGGACCAGACTTGTCAACGAGC
>CABFPE010000002.1:3991163-4003676 GCA_900660155.1 Hofstenia miamia
GAGCCGTAATTTCTAAGCTCGGCTCGTTTAAATTTTAGTAAGTTCGGCTCGGCTCGCCACAGAAAATCTTTCAATGAGGCTCGTTTCATCTCGGTATTTTTTTTAAAAATATTGTGCTTTAAGAATTTTTTCAATTGCTCTTCCTATTATTTAATAAACATTTCTAAAATACGATTATAAGTAAGGAACATTTGATGAAAAAATAAGAAAAATCTGCATAATCAAATTAACAAGCAGCACTATAAATTTGGTTTGCTTAAAAACGGCTCGTTTTGGGATCATTGTATATCCAATACTCTGCTCAAGCTTGGCTTGGCTCGTTAGAAGCTCGGCTCGTTGACAAGTCTGGTTAGGACTTTTACTGAAATGTTGAGTTAATACTCTTACTTGATCTCGGCACATTCATGCCCCTAGCTCTTGTAGGTTTGTTGAAATTACGAATCCTTTTCATATTATGACTAATAATGTTTTGACCATTTGAAAAAGTAAAGTAGTTGAGATGAGTTTCCGTTCACTCGCTTAAAGTACTGTAATCAAAATTTTCATCTTATAAAGCTGCAGCGGAACAATTTCTTACGATTTTTATGATTTTATATAAACGCAGATTTCATATCAGTAAAGCTAGTGAGTAAAAAATTCAAATACCGATGCAAGATTATTTGCTAAATTTTGGCAAACTCTTGCAATGAGTAATGATGAGAATGAACTTTCTAGATAATCAAAATTTAATATTTTCCTGTAAGTGAATTTACACAAGCTTTGTTTCTAGTAGCAGATAAATTTCAAAGTGCTTAGAATTACCAATTTACCACTTGGCTTCGATATCCTATAAATTTAGACATTTCAAGCCATCAGTAATATTAGAAATTTACTGCTCCCTCAAAATCCTTGGGAAAATATTTGTAACAACAGGGCATGACAATCATATTAGCAGAGGCTCAAAGTACGAGATTAGATTATCGTATTAGCAATGCTCCAATTTACGGCAGCTAGTTGGCGTAGAATTGAAAGATTTTCGAAACGCCTAGTTGATAATATAACTAGGCTATCTTTTCCTAATCTTTAACATCATTCAACAATCAATTTTTGGTGTCAGGATTATCTATATTAAGAAAGCGTTCATATCAGGGTTGCCGTTAAAGTATGGCCATATGTGACAAGACGAAATTTGTTTGGCCTTCATAATGGCCATATTTTTAATTTCATTGTTACACTATGGCCATAAAGTAAAATTTGGTTAGTGGTGGTAGAATGTCTGTTGAATATATATATATATACATATATATATATATGGCAATGGCAATTTATTACAATAATTTCTAATATTTACCTAAATAAATACTAAATTGTAAGCTGAAATCAGACTAAGGAATACAATTTGTATGTACTGATATCCCATACATTTTATTCGGTTGCTCGTACATTTTGAAACGTTCAGAAACAATTTTTAAAATAAATGAATTTTTTTATTGTCTTCCAATGCAATACGCTTTCTTTCTGTTAACAATAAAAAACAAAAAATGGTTAATATTTGTTTTGTTTGTAATCTACTATTATATAAATGGGAAACGAATTCATCTTCATAGTAGTTGTTTGCAATCAACTGAAGCCTGTAACAAGTTTTGCCACATCTCTAGAAGTTGCTATCTAATCAAAGTGGTTTTCTCGTTCAAAAAATCTGTAGCTAACAAAATTAGTCAATCATTGTAAATCTACGTTTATTCAATGAACGTTTTTTAATAAATTCATGTTTTACATTGTAATTGAAGTTTATAATATATTTAGCAAAGCAGTTAAAATTGAGTTGCCAAGTGCATAACACAAAAATAAACTTTGAGTCTTAAGCAAAAATAGTTTACATTTTCTTTTAAGTTGAAGTTTACATAAGCAAATTTTTCGGTTATTCGATTACACTAATAAAGTAATAACCAACAATAAAGTGGAAAGTTAATTATTTTCATATAATACGGTTTAACATTAAAATAGCATTAAATAATACACAATTGTTGTAAATTTAACCTCATTCAAAAGAAGTCATTCATAAATATCCAGACAGCTAGTACCCAATAGAAATTTGATCAGCTTTTTCGTTGTGAAAAGTTACATTATTTGGGCAGAAGTTTTACCATATATAGACATATAATACATCTCGAATATAACCTCTGGCAAACGGATAGCAAAAATGATACGCCGGTTGTCAAATGAAATTAAGTAGATTACCATAAAGTTTCCGATTTCTAAGTATATTTTTAGAACAAAAGCAATTGTAAGGAAACACATTATTGTGAAGCCTCTGCATAATTTAATCTCAATTTGTACATCAATATATTTTGAATGAGTGCTCTGCGATTACTATTACTATTCAATATTTTATAATAAACATTTATAATAAGCAACTTAAGCATTGTTTATTTATAGGTTTAAGTTGATGCTTTGAAATAGACAGTTTAAAAACTGTTTAATCCTTAAATGAATGGGTGGGTGTATTTTGGCTCCAATTTTAGAAATCATTGAATTTGTGTATTGTAGAAAGCACTGTTTTCCATATATTCAAAAAAACAAGGATACATCCACCATTGATACTCCATTATTGTTTCCATTATTGACAATTCCAAAATACAATGTTGAAATTTTTTGTTGGATAACATTCATATATAAACTAGCTGCAATCGCTATGGCTATAATTTTTACACAAACGATAATATATTGCAAAACTAATTTATATTCATTGTTTATAAGGTAAATATATTTGAAAACATTTGATAATACTTTTTTTTGAAATCAATTGAATTTGCTTAAAATAACTATTATTGGCATATTGTTAGATATATGGCTAGGGCATTAATGGTCCAGCGATAAAATGCCGATAATGGAAACAATAATGGGCCATTCCTATTAATTGAACTTATTCTACTCTATATAAACACTGGATAGAATATTACAATAGAAAATTATTTTACTTCAGCAAACTTTTCTGATTATATATTTTTAAAAAGTAGGAATTTGTTGGGAACACTAAGAAATTCTTGCAGAGAATTACCAGTTGAATTGTCAAACAAAAAGGAAGAACAGCTAACACTGTTCTACATGCCTACAGAGACAGAAAATTAATAGTTTTATATATTTACATGCCAAAATTTACTGGGGTCAGTTATCACCCCACAGATGCATAAGTGTAATTTTTCTCACCAATGCATTTAGGGTTAAAGCGATTCATAGTTGCAAAAATGCTCGGTAGAGCTTGGTTCGGGTCAGGTTGGATGGGGTTGGATTGAGCTTTTCAAGAAATAGACCTCGAGTCTTGAGTACTTTGAAAACTCAACCTCATTATACCTATTAAACGATTTATTATCAAATTCAATTTACAATATTGAAATTAAATCTAAATGACTGAGTGGTAATTATATAAGTTTTCACTGGCAATATCTCATAAATATTGTAATTATAGATGGCAAGAAACCGGATCCACAAACTCGCAGACTTAAAATTCTTCTAAAAATTGAAATGAATATCGTGATGAAAATAAGCGAAATATTTTCATCCTAAATTCAAAGGTGGAAACAGGTCACGTTGAGAAAATATATTCCTGCAGACTGTGAGCTGGAGTAAAAATAATTGAACTGTGGTCAAAGTAGGGCCACTATTTTTAACTAATTCTTCAAAGCAGTATATATGAAGAAAATTCTTTTTTATGATCAGTTTATTTTGTAGCTGGTATTCAACAAACTATTCCAGGCTCTTAATACTAATTTTTCTAGTGTTTTGCTCTTGTTTTCGGTAAAATAGTGATTATTGGATTAAACTTATGCAGGTCTACTACGAGATACAATAAAACAAATGTGGGTTACGGACCTGGTCAATTTTTGAGAAAGAATTGTGTTGCAGGCCCGGCCAGTAGGGCTTTGTTTCACAAGAATTTTTTGGTCGCAGTTTCATCTGGTCCCATTAGATTTGTTCCCAACTCCTTACTATCTCAGTCTGATAAAATTTTCTGGTCTCATTGTCCCATTGGTTTCAGAGGATAACTTCTTGAAATTGCCATTTTCTTCCTTAACATTCCGAGTTTTCTGTCAGTCTCAATTCCACAGCAATATTTAGTCCTAGACCACAATCCCATAGCAATGAAACCAGAAAATTCCATAAGACTGAGCCGTTGTTCAGAACACTACAGGCCTTCTTCAACCAGTTTATCCTAATGTATCACACATACGCTCAGTAGTTTTCCATTTATTGTAATTCATAAACTATTAACACTGCCAATACAATTCATGAAAATGACTCATCACCACAATCAGTAAAATATCGAATTTGAAAATCTGATCATAACAGCATTACACCATGAATTAATTAATCTTGAAGTAAATATTGACTAATTTCATTTGATTGTATGTCATGTGTTGTGCTCGTAAATGAATTTAATCCTGTTTCACCTTAGAACAAAATCTATGTTTAAGAAAATGAAAATTTTGAGCTCTTTGATTAACTGATTTCTCAATATGTGATAATACCTACCCAAAGTGTTTCAAACAGTACCTATTCGTAATTCAATTGTCTGGTGTATAAGGTGATGGTTGATATTTTTTGCTAAACAATCTTAAAATTGTGCTCATTTAGTTTTAATCGGTTCAGAAATTATAAACAAAACTTTGAATTCAGCGGCTTCAATCATTGTCTCTTGCATTTTCTATAAATATATTATTACAAAATTCATTAAATTTGCAATATTCATGTATATTTTTTTTGCTAGCAGCAAAGTCTTTGAAACAATGGTGTTTGTGTGCACCCGGTGAAGAAAATGGAGCTACTTGCTTTTAAAATATTCAGTGTAAAGAATTTTACAAATATCTTTGGCTTTGGTAGCCTTAAAAATGCATTTCTTTCTAAACAAGTAGAATGAAAATGTTTATGCATATAAATGGCTAAGGAACAAATTAAGGATTTTAAAAGCAATGAAATTGGTAGAATTTGAAAATTGTACCCCTGACAAATGTAAGTTTTACCAAATCATTGCCGTAAAAATTTGAAAATTGTCTAATTTTGATTGTAATGAATGTTTTAGCTCTAGTAAATTTAAATTTGGAGGTTGAACTTATCCAAGAGAATTCCATAGGGTGTTAACTGAATCAATTAACAAGTGCAACTGGTTGGCAAATGAAATTGTAAAGATGCTGTACTGCTCTCAAGCTTGAATTATATTATTGGTGAATTAGTCAAATTCACGTCCGCGTTGGCATCTTTTCTATATTAAACCTACAGCAAAAATCTTTTCACTATATGGCATCATTGTCATCATATTTTTCGATCCAATCCAACCCGAATCAGACAAAATCAATCCATATAGAAGTTTTTATATCTGACCCAACCCAACTCTACCCAACCACACAATGCGGAATTCTTAAATTCAATTTCTTTGAGGTAGGTCACACTTGCCTGATGTAATGAGTACCAATAAAATTGATTTTCCAATAGACTACATCAAAGTCCTACGTATTTTAAGATTAGCAATAAGTTAATATTAGAGGTTTATCAAGTAATAGCAACTGTCGAATTTCACGCAACTTTTGAAAATACTTACCTCAACCCAAATCAACCCATTAGCTACTTTAAACAGAACGTTCCAACCCAACCATGGGCCGGGACAAGCCTACTTGCAGCTCTGAAAGTATTATGTTAAAGTCCTTAGAGTCGTTGCAAATACAAATTTGCTTTTGTACCAAGTCAAAATGAATACTGAATGGAGATATATCAGATATATTTTATCTTAGCGCTTAGTAAAAATGAAATTGGTCCTTGCTCCGGTTGAATTGTCAAGTTGGTCTGGATTACGAATTATTAATAATTTGCTGCCTAATTCTTCAAACATATTAAAAAATGCAATCAGAATTTGATATTTTAATTGTGTAATAACGATGACAAACTTTATTCATCTTAGAACAGAAATTGATATGTTTGATTACTATATTCATGTCAAAAATACGTGGCATAAAATTTTCTATGAATGTTTTCAATCAAATTTTGACCAAATTAACCGCATATGTTTCACGTTATTGATTTGTTATTGTGCTAGGTGTAGAACTGATACCAGTGGCGTCGTGCCATATGGTCTCGCTCGCGAATTGTTCAGAAAATGTCAGAAATTTTAAAATTGTTGAGTTCGTAACAAACTTCAAAGTGGATTTAACTAATTTGAAGAATATTCTAAGAACTTGATTTTGCATAGATATGTAAATGACTATCACAAATTTTAGTTTATAGTAGTCCTCATCCAAACTATACTGAAAGAAACTGCAGTCAAACCAACATTCTATAAATCTATGTTTTAACAATTTATAATACACACTATACAACATAAATACACAAAATTGCACTAATGAGTAGGAAATAAGTTTTACGTCAATGCCCCTGATTGGAACCTAATGACTTTTATTTATGCTACAGTAGACGAATTAGCCTTTTCCTTGCTTTTTATTTGATATTGAGTTGTGTTAGGAGAACGGTTCTTTGATCCTCTGGAAAATCGTTGAGACACGAGGTTGCGGAAGCTTCTGCTGCACATAAAATAAATAACAGGATTTACTGCAAAGTTAATGGTGTATAGTACAAGGAACATATTTATAATGATATAAATTGGTGAATAATGATCTCTACTTGCCCTTCTCGAATCCTCTATTGTAAGTTGTAGATAAATGTTAAACATTTGTGCAGGTAGAAAGCACACTTCATACATCAAGCATACGAGGAATAAGCTCCAAGTCATGTGGCTGCTGGCTTCACGATGTGACGTTGAACTTTGAGTAAGTCTTTGTCTGAAATTCGACTGTGACATGTGTCGCCAAATTCGCCAATAGAGAGTAATCATCAATACTAGCCCAATTAAGGTTGAAATGAAGTCAAAGATCTGTTGATAATAGTATATGTACATCATTACTGAATAAAGTACGTTAACTGACAGTGTTACCTCTGGAATGAATATAAGCAAGAAATGGAACAGTGTTATACAGGATATTATGAAAATATATCGAAATGTCTCCATTCGAGAAAACAACCTGCTGTAGTTAATGGGCCGACACACAGCGTAAAACTTTGTAACTGAAATGAATATTACAAACAAAACATAGAAGGTGCTAATCGCAAAGTCACTTGCATGCCTGAATGCCTTAACAATTGTGTTCCCACAGTATGGATACGTAAGGAAACTCCTGCCTCCATCGTAGTATCTGTGGAGATCACACAGGTAAAAGACACCAAGAAAGAATACATTTGCAAGAAGATCTAGTACGCTAAGTGTCGTAATGATTATGTGTGAAGGTTTCATTTCCTCTCTGCTTGCAGCGTAGACATAGATTACAACACCCGCCCCTACACAGGCAAATTTGCTTATGAAAATGTTGAAAATCAGTACTGCAAAATTAAACGGAAAATAGTAGTAATCTCCCATCTTGTAAAACTATAATTTTTCAATTAAATCTGTCCAAATTTAACACTATATAATTGGCTGCTAAGAAAACCAATCAAATGTCTTGAAATCGTTTACCTTATGAACCGAGTTAGTTGTTAACCAATTATTTTATATTGTACAATTTTTACAATAATTTGTTTTGAGATCTTTGTGTCAGATTTAAACAAATACTGATGAATAATAAACAAAATTCTTGCAATTAAATTCTTAGGCATTTATGTAGATGCATTTTTATCTCAAGGATGTTGCTCTCTTCGTATGGGAAAAGAAACATACTTTTAAAATTCCTACAATCGCATTGTATCAGGTTTTTAACACAATAAAAAATACATTGAAAATTGAAGAGAACATGTAAACTGAAATAGAATATGTTTTTGCATGACAAAGAAATACATCTTTTACTCGTGATTTAGGTCTCATTTAACTATTTTCAGAAGTTGGGTCACTTCACTTTGCAGAACTATTTTTTCAATGATTTAACATGAAAGATCCCCTTGTAGATTAAAGCTGAAGTATGAACCCAATAAAATGCAGCAAACATTATTTGAAATTTTGCCTTATCTCCAATATTGTCATTTATGTTTTTTCTTTTGACCTTATGGCTATTCATTGATGTTATCTACATTTGGTAACAATGTATGAATGTTTTAAGTATTGCGTAAACAATAATTTATCACGACGATCAAACTGAAACTATTTATACAGATAAATATAGCTAATAATTTTGGTGATAGAATGTCATAAAAATTCAAATGATTCTAATAGTTTGTTTCAAAATGTCATCATTGCACCGGTTTTGACATTGAGTGCAGCTGTACGGTCAACAAAACTCTCTCAATTTAAACATTGCAGTTAGTTTAATTTTGAGCTAAAATTATCACATGTTAGTCATTTAGTTTGACTATGTAGACAAATTTTAAGAAAAGAGCATATATATATATATATAATAATGATAATGATAATGTATTCTGCTAACACGCCTGTGACCAAAGGGGTCAAAATGGCATGCAAAATAAATTAAAACTACACTAGCACTAAAATGTATGCAATACAAGGGTGTACACGTTGACAGCAGCTGCTACTGTGGGTAAAAAATCAAGCAGTCATTTTTCATTTGGGAATGAGCAAAGGACTTGGTTAGGCGACCCGTTCGAGCAACTGGATGATAGGATCCACAATTTCTTAAATCGTAGTGTGCAGCACGATCACTTATTGTCTGGTAGTGAAGAGGATGGGATGGATTGTGCATCTGGTGCCATAGTTTGTTGCATGCAACGATCCTTCTTTGACTAATGTATTGGAGCCAAGAAACTCACAAGCACAGGTGTACGAGATGTTCGGACATATGATCTTAAATGCCCTTTTCTGTATTCGCTCAAGGGAATCGGCTTGTTTGCTAGTGAGACTGTGATGCCACACCGGAGAGCAGTATTCGACNAGCAATCGGTGTGATTGACGCCGCTTCTCTTAAGAAGCTTTGGGAGTGTAAACGCTTTGAGGCTTTACCGATTAGATACTTGGTGTTTTCCTTCCACTGGAGCTTGTTTTGTAAGATGACTCCCAGTAACTTTGCTGAGTTCTTTCGTCGTATAGCAATGTTATTAAGCATCAGTTCTGTAGGTAAAGTAAAATCGCGTAGAAAACTGAGCGTGATCTCTTGGCATTTGTCCGGATGAAGTATCATTTGATTTTCCTCGCTCCATCGGCTTATTTCAGCTAATATATCAGATGCGTTGCTAGGTGAATACTTGTTTGCGTATTCCCATGCTGTCATATCATCTACATACTTTAGTCTATTATTACGAGACCTGAAAAGTGTGTCAATGAATAATAAGAAAAGCCAGGGACCTAGTTTGGTCCCTTGAGGAACTCCGGCGTTGAGATATTCCCACGTCGAAAATGTCCCACACGGCAACTTGATTCGTTGTTGCCGATTAGTAAGGAACGATAAAATCCAGTTGGTAGTATGCGGAGTGATGCCAACCTCTACTAACCTTTTCTTCAAGATTGGGTGGCTAACCAAGTCGAAGGCCTTGCGGAAATCAAAAAGAAATACGCGAACAAAACTACCTTCTTTATCCAGCTCGTTAAGCCACTTGTGGACAATGTCAAGAAGTGCGGTAGTCGTGCATTTGCCGCTAACTGCTCCGAACTGCTGTTGATCAATCGAGCGAATGATTTTGCTTTTCACTTCGACACTTAACAAAATATCTTCTATAATTTTGGATATTTGTGATGTCAACGATATAGGACGAATATGTGCCACTGGATCTGATATGGGGTTCTGCTTCTGGATACAAGTGACGTCTGCAGCAGTAAACGGCGATGCATCAGCATTTGATAGTGATTGGTTTATCAACTTGGTAATCGGGTAAGCCAGTTCGTAGGCAAAATCCTTAAGGATCCAATTCGGCAAGGTAACACCGTGAATGTCCGGTCCGCACGACTTGGTATAGTTAATAGCAGATAGTAATTTGAATACAGTAAATTCGTCGGTTTGGATGGGTAAATTGTCATGACCGATAGCAACTCTGTCCGCTTCTGAAATTGGAGTGTAGTTTGCTGAGAAGTTGATCATCTCTCTGTTAATATGATTGGCAAGATCGCTAGAAGATAGTTTACTGAGAGTTGCACTCAGAGTTAGGCTACTACTCTTAGGACTTCCACACCCGGATATTGCCTTAATTCTTTTCCACCATCTCTTTGGATGAGAATGCTTAAGCTCTTTTATACTCTTTGCGTAAAATAATTTACGTCGTGCCAAGATAAGGCGAGAAACCTTATTGCGATACTTTCGAAACAATTGGACATTGCCGGATTGCAAAGCTTTTCCTCGCTGTTGAATGAGGCTGCGGATTTTGCTGTTAAACCATGGTTTATCATTTGAATGAAGCGTAACTGGCTGTAAGGGAAAGTTTGTTCTGACAGCAGAATCCATAAAATGCGAAAAGGTGTGCCAGTTTGAAGAGAAACTTGATGAATCTAGAAGTGTATCCCAGTCTGTGTTAACGAGCAGTTTTCCTAACGTTAGGATGTTGCTCTCGGATTTGTTGGGTAACCAGATAATTGATTTTGTTTGAGTAGCATCCCTGGTGGTCACATTTAGCCCTACAGATATATGATGACATCCACCAAGGTTTGGTAGAGCGAAAGGAACGTCAAATAACGACTTGCCATTTGTGAAAATTTTAGGAAGTTCAAAAGCTGTTTCTTAGTGTGTAATTTACATCATCTGAATTTATACAGTCTGATGACAAATTTTCACAGCTTAGTCGTTACAGTTACATTCTCTTTATTTATATTTTGGATTTTAAAGTGATTTCAAATGAGTGCTTCTAATACATACAGGTATGAAAATATAATTGTATGGAAAAAAATTCTGTAATAGCATCCAGATTGCTCTGTATACTTTAAAAGAGTGTAAACTCAAAATTAGGAGCTGGCTAAATACTTTTAAATATGACTTTCAAGTGACCAATCAGAGGTTAAATAATCTTCGAAAAGCTGATTATTCAGCTAGAAATTGAAAAATCCAATAAATTTACAAACATAATGTAATGAATGACAATTAAATCATTGGCTACAAAAAATTTGGTCTTGTAATATAATTCTATTGGAATTATATTTTACTGACTGGTGTTGTTAAAAAATCATAAGCAATTTAAAAATAAAGTACAGTTCACTAAAAATTTGTGTTAATAGTAAATATATTTATATTTATATTCTTATTCAAAAGGTCTGTTTTCTTTTTGCAAAGCAACAACATTTTGATTATTTCATAAATTTTCAAGAGCTTTTTGTATAGTTTTTGTTATTTATTAATAAAAAGAGTAGAATATTAATAATCCTAACAACCCTTTTTGATCTATAAAGTCAGAATAAAGATTTGGTTAATAATCATAAAAAACAATTTATTTTAATAAATTTGTAAATGAAATTCTAACTATTTATAAATTAAGCAAGACTTTAGAAAAATATTTTTATAGAAATTCTAGAAAATTTATTAAAAAATGTTAGAAATAAACTCTGCAATTCCTTGTCCTAAAAAGAAGAAAATTTTATATTATTCAAGTTGTGTTTATACTATAATTACTCATGGTAACAATATACTATAATTAGGAAATATTGCTTAAACACTAGCAATCAAAAGGAAAATTTTTCTGACTTAGAATATTCTTTAAAAATTTTCTTTTGTCCTAATGACATAAAGTTTTAATAGAAACGATGCTTCCCAATACTGAATAATTTTTTAAACAATATATTATTTTTAAGACAGAATGTTGTTAATTATTTTCCAAATATTTGTGGTGATAAAGGTATTTATTTGCAAGGCAAAATACTTTGCCTATTTTTACATTCTTATTTGCAATTTTGTATGCAATTTTATTACCTAAGAATGATCAGGTTTTTCAAAAAATTGTAATTCACACACTCAATCAAAGAAATGTTTAACTTACTCAATTTGTTTTGATAAAATATATCTTTTATACACTCACTATTCTATTAGATATCTGTGCTTAAAAAATCCATTTTTCCAACCTGGGTAATGGGTGATGTATTACCTATAATTATATAAAAAAACTATTCAACCAGAATACTGAATTTATCAAATTAAATTTTTCAAGATTATCGCAGATTCCGAATTATGTTGAATAACGAATTTGCAGTGCATTCTGGGTTGCTACCAAAAATGATTAAAAACTTGATAATACAGGGTGTTTATTAAGTAACTTACAATTTTGTTGAGAAATATTTTTTAGCCAATAAAATTTTGTCACATATTTTATGCGTATATTGAATGTATATATATGGAATATTTTTAATGTAAAATATTTTTTAGATTTACTGTTTATTATACAAATGAATGCAATTTCAATTGAAGATCGAATTTTAATACTTAAATGTTACTATAAAAGTGGTGAAAGTACGACTTCAGCATTACGAATGTTTAAAATGCAAAGGAATTTAACAAAAGATCCGTTTAGCAAGCAATCCATCCGTCTAATAGTTGATAAATTCGAAACAAATGGAAGTGTATTGGACAAGCCAAAATC
>CABFPE010000002.1:4018145-4030005 GCA_900660155.1 Hofstenia miamia
ATATATATATATATATATAACGTAGTGATGAAAAGTTTTCGGACACCTAACTGAACAAATTCTTTTTACAGTGATAAACACCATAGCTTTGATTTTTTGCATTTGGGTTAATTTTAATATTGTGAATTCAAATTTCTCCTAAATTTTTATATATGCAATTTAAATTCATCATTTGTACCTGTAAAGGGGTCCCCCTAAAACTATTCATTAACTTATGGGTCAATAAGTTGTCTTTTTTTAACCAATGCAAGTGCATAACGTAATAGTGCTATTAAACATTGAATGTCGCGTGAATGGTATAATTCTGTAAATAAGAGCTCTAAGGATCTAAGTGTCTAAACAATAAAACTATTTTGAATTATACCACCCTATTTAATTTAACCGCTATACTATATTACAAATGAATCGTAATGATTTAGAACTTATGGACATTGTTAGTAAAATGCCAATTGCCCACTTTGCCTTAAAAAGCACAAGCCTATGAGATCTCATAACTCATTTTAGATTGTATCTTCAGAGAAACGTCACTTATAATTAAGTAAGGGATGGAGTTTTTACATTGGCAGCCTTATTTTGATAGCCGGATCACCACGGCGTTAAGCTCTGCTTATTAAATTAGGCTTAAAATTAAAATTCAAAATTAGTACAGTCAATGATGGAAATAATCACAGCGTGCCATTAACCTATCACGGAATAATCATTTACATAGAATCACCAATATTCAAACAAAACACGTTTTCAATGCTTGCAAAACTAAAAGCATTGAGTGAGGTGTCTCGATTTTTTTGGTTTCTGTCTCTAAACGAATAATCTGAGATATTTAGAGTTATCGTTCATTACACCATTCTTTCAGCTGTACAAATGCATTATGTAATACAAAAAACGTACCGACACTAATGCCGGTCACAGCCAGTCAAAACGTGTGTAAGTAAGTAAGTAAGTAAGTAAGTAAGTAAGTAAGTAAGTAAGTAAGTAAGTAAGTAAGTAAGTAAGTAAGTAAGTAAGTAAGTAAGTAAGTAAGTAAGTAAGTAAGTAAGTAAGTAAGTAAGTAAGTAAGTAAGTAAGTAAGTAAGTAAGTAAGTAAGTAAGTAAGTAAGTAAGTAAGTAAGTAAGTAAGTAAGTAAGTAAGTAAGTAAGTAAGTAAGTAAGTAAGTAAGTAAGTAAGTAAGTAAGTAAGTAAGTAAGTAAGTAAGTAAGTAAGTAAGTAAGTAAGTAAGTAAGTAAGTAAGTAAGTAAGTAAGTAAGTAAGTAAGTAAGTAAGTAAGTAAGTAAGTAAGTAAGTAAGTAAGTAAGTAAGTAAGTAAGTAAGTAAGTAAGTAAGTAAGTAAGTAAGTAAGTAAGTAAGTAAGTAAGTAAGTAAGTAAGTAAGTAAGTAAGTAAGTAAGTAAGTAAGTAAGTAAGTAAGTAAGTAAGTAAGTAAGTAAGTAAGTAAGTAAGTAAGTAAGTAAGTAAGTAAGTAAGTAAGTAAGTAAGTAAGTAAGTAAGTAAGTAAGTAAGTAAGTAAGTAAGTAAGTAAGTAAGTAAGTAAGTAAGTAAGTAAGTAAGTAAGTAAGTAAGTAAGTAAGTAAGTAAGTAAGTAAGTAAGTAAGTAAGTAAGTAAGTAAGTAAGTAAGTAAGTAAGTAAGTAAGTAAGTAAGTAAGTAAGTAAGTAAGTAAGTAAGTAAGTAAGTAAGTAAGTAAGTAAGTAAGTAAGTAAGTAAGTAAGTAAGTAAGTAAGTAAGTAAGTAAGTAAGTAAGTAAGTAAGTAAGTAAGTAAGTAAGTAAGTAAGTAAGTAAGTAAGTAAGTAAGTAAGTAAGTAAGTAAGTAAGTAAGTAAGTAAGTAAGTAAGTAAGTAAGTAAGTAAGTAAGTAAGTAAGTAAGTAAGTAAGTAAGTAAGTAAGTAAGTAAGTAAGTAAGTAAGTAAGTAAGTAAGTAAGTAAGTAAGTAAGTAAGTAAGTAAGTAAGTAAGTAAGTAAGTAAGTAAGTAAGTAAGTAAGTAAGTAAGTAAGTAAGTAAGTAAGTAAGTAAGTAAGTAAGTAAGTAAGTAAGTAAGTAAGTAAGTAAGTAAGTAAGTAAGTAAGTAAGTAAGTAAGTAAGTAAGTAAGTAAGTAAGTAAGTAAGTAAGTAAGTAAGTAAGTAAGTAAGTAAGTAAGTAAGTAAGTAAGTAAGTAAGTAAGTAAGTAAGTAAGTAAGTAAGTAAGTAAGTAAGTAAGTAAGTAAGTAAGTAAGTAAGTAAGTAAGTAAGTAAGTAAGTAAGTAAGTAAGTAAGTAAGTAAGTAAGTAAGTAAGTAAGTAAGTAAGTAAGTAAGTAAGTAAGTAAGTAAGTAAGTAAGTAAGTAAGTAAGTAAGTAAGTAAGTAAGTAAGTAAGTAAGTAAGTAAGTAAGTAAGTAAGTAAGTAAGTAAGTAAGTAAGTAAGTAAGTAAGTAAGTAAGTAAGTAAGTAAGTAAGTAAGTAAGTAAGTAAGTAAGTAAGTAAGTAAGTAAGTAAGTAAGTAAGTAAGTAAGTAAGTAAGTAAGTAAGTAAGTAAGTAAGTAAGTAAGTAAGTAAGTAAGTAAGTAAGTAAGTAAGTAAGTAAGTAAGTAAGTAAGTAAGTAAGTAAGTAAGTAAGTAAGTAAGTAAGTAAGTAAGTAAGTAAGTAAGTAAGTAAGTAAGTAAGTAAGTAAGTAAGTAAGTAAGTAAGTAAGTAAGTAAGTAAGTAAGTAAGTAAGTAAGTAAGTAAGTAAGTAAGTAAGTAAGTAAGTAAGTAAGTAAGTAAGTAAGTAAGTAAGTAAGTAAGTAAGTAAGTAAGTAAGTAAGTAAGTAAGTAAGTAAGTAAGTAAGTAAGTAAGTAAGTAAGTAAGTAAGTAAGTAAGTAAGTAAGTAAGTAAGTAAGTAAGTAAGTAAGTAAGTAAGTAAGTAAGTAAGTAAGTAAGTAAGTAAGTAAGTAAGTAAGTAAGTAAGTAAGTAAGTAAGTAAGTAAGTAAGTAAGTAAGTAAGTAAGTAAGTAAGTAAGTAAGTAAGTAAGTAAGTAAGTAAGTAAGTAANCCCCCCTCCTCTTGGCATCCTGGATACAAAACTCCATAGTATTAATTCTAATATTCTGTAAATAAGTTAGAATGAATATATTTTAGTTGAAATATATAAAATATTAATGCCATTCTATTTAAAAATTTAATGAAAAAGTGCGAAACTATTTCATATGAGTAAAACTATGATTAATTTATTGAACTTTGCGGGGCCATGGTCCCCTAAATTTCAAATGCCTGGTGTCATCACGACCAAAATATCCCGTTTTCGATCATTTACAGCACAGTCGTTACATAGAGTAACAAAATGATCTTTAAATTTCAAGAGAAACTCCATATTCATTACGGAAAAACCGGTACAGCTTTTATGCAGATGAAATAGTTTCCCACAGGAATTACAAGAGTAAAATTTGTCATCTTTAACAACACTTTTATACGTATTACATTGTTTTTCCGCCTCATTTTGAACATCAAAATTTGTTTGTATTGAGACCAGAGAAAATTAGTCAACTCAACCGTTCGCGCTTACGCCTAAATTTAATCTATAAATACGGTGAAAACAGGTAAAGCAATCAAAACCAGTACAATATAATGTGAGGATCGGTCAAAGCCGGTACACACATTAGGGTAATTCTGCTACCGGACCGGTCAACACTGGTCACCGGCAGAGACGGCGCCAGCTTTTCAAAGTGGAAAGGACTAGAATAATATGTTCATAGGGGGATCCTACCTTAATCCTCTATTGTCGATTGGGGTCAATATGGCTTATTACGAACAGAAATTGCTATAGATTGGACTTGCATTATCTTGAATTTTTTGCGTAAAGCGTATTGTAACAGCTTTAGAAATTTAATAAAAAAACTTCATTATCCAGTTTGATAACGTCATTATTTCTATTCTCTTCCAAAACATAATTTACTTAAAACTTTGAAATTTATACAAGAATTAAAATAACATGATATTCCAATTAACAATGAAAAAAATGTTGTTTAAATATTCATACCTTATTAAGTCAATTATATTGAACTTTGCCAAATTACAAAATGCACTCATTAACTCTGGAGTATTAATTAAGTTATATCTCTGTAATTGTACTATTGCGAAAGAAAAGAGAGAGTGAAAGTACTCATTACCCCGCACAATAGAATCTGCAGGCAGTCTTATCTAAATTGTACAACGTTATTATGCACATCCCTTGCCTGGGTGATGATGTAACATTAGCCCTTAATAACTTTAACCAGAAAATTTTGGCCCAATCACTGCCAGGCCTGAATCCAGCTCAACCCACTCAATCCCAATTCGGCACATTTGTATGACACTTCCTAGGAAATTGTCACGATTTTGTGGCTTGCTAGGACAAAGTTAGGTATGTTAGAAACTTCTAATAGAATTTGCACACTGAAATTGAAAATTCCAAATGAAGTCTTTCAAGAGTATATGGATTACTAATATATAATTTCCAAACGTTGTTTATGAAATTATATAGTATTCACAACAACTGTTGTGTAATAGTTTATTTTTCAGTGCAATTTTTTCAATGCAACCCTAGCCCAGCACAGATTAGCAGAAGAAAAGTCAGTACTGAGGATTATTCCCTAGTAATTCTGTGCTGCTACAAAGTACCTTTAGCTACAATTTGTAACTTGCCAAAAAGGTATTTTTGTACCCACACTCGCCCTTAAGAGGTTCATGGGCATCCATATCCGAGAAGGCCTACCAGAATACCCATAAGCTCAATTTCAACAACTAATAAATAAAGAACAAAATACAAAATTAGCAAAACCAGTGTCTTTTTCGTTGGTCATATAACACGATTGTTTGTTTAGCTGTGATGATTTTGGTAGCAGCTAAAATAATATACTCCTAAAACCTACAACGGATGACTTGCCATACATTCAAGTTTTAGATGATGATATAGCGATAACAGAAGTAAGAGAAATAACTGAAGCGTTAAAAGACAAAGCTGCCGGTGAACATGGTGTGTACCCCGGGTTATTACGGGCCCTCCCTATGTCGTGGATGTACTTTCTGCTAAACCTGTTTAACATTATATTCGGTATGAATATCTTTCCAGCATCGTGGGAGTCGTCTAGGATGACAATGATATTTAAGAAATGGAATCCGCTTGATTGGAATAACTACCGCGGTATAAATGTGTCAGGTGCCTTCACTAATGTGTATGAAACCATTCTTGCGAGACGATTGGTAATGTGGTATAGCGNTAGCTGTGATGATTTTGGTAGCAGCTAAAATAATATACTCCTAAAACCTACAACGGATGACTTGCCATACATTCAAGTTTTAGATGATGATATAGCGATAACAGAAGTAAGAGAAATAACTGAAGCGTTAAAAGACAAAGCTGCCGGTGAACACAGAAAAGATGTCTCGAGCAAATCTACACACTTACTCATAGACCATGCAAGGAAATCAAAGAAGCCTGTATTTCTAAGATAAAGTTCCTCGGACGAAACTATTCAATTTATTGCGATCTATTGGATGTGGACCAAGAATGTTATTGACTCTTTTCCGAATTTACCGATCTACGAAGTTAATCTTAGGGACAACGAGTGTCGATGCCACACAAGGTGTGAAACCAGAGGTCCCCCAAATCGTGCATCCTTTTTGTGATTTATATAGATGTTCTAATTCATCGTCTTCGTTCTTGAAGACTGACTCCCGTGTAATTCCCTTCTCATGATGGACGATGCAGTCCTTCTTGCTCGTTCACGCCAAGCGCTGTTGAAAAAATTGAAAGTTGCTGTTGAGTACTGTGAGGAATTTGGGGTGTCCATCAATTATGCTAATACAAAACTCATGGTGATAAATGCATCGCAGGTCCATGACAAAGCATGGATTCCCGTAGATCAAGTTAATAACACCACCTAATCGTCATCCTATACATACCTTGGTGTCATTTTCAGTGATACAGGATGAACGATTTGCGAATTTTTACAGCACATCGAATGTACGAAGAAAAATTTAGTCAAATATGCTGCTTTCACAAATGAGAATCCGGACATGCCGTTCACTCTGAAGAAAATTGTAGCCGAGTCTGCCATATTGTCTTCTGTATTGTGCGGTTGCGAATCTTGGTTATCGGGTGCATGCTACAAAAAGGCATAAAGAGTATATATGAACATAGTAAAGCTAATGTTATCCGTCAGATCAACTGCTCCAAATCTCCCCTGCCTTGTGGAATCGGGTATTACCACAAAACAACGCAAGTTGTGGATGGACCAGCTTCAACGTCCAAAAGCCCATGCTCCACTCTTACTCTCACTAGAGTTATGTCGAACCGTCCGGTCTCCAGCATCTGTGTTTCTTGACAATGTAGTCTTAGGAGAAGTTCGAGTGTCAGACAACTTCAAGGAAAGCATTTCAAACTCAGATAAGTAAAAAATTATTACATACGCTCAATTCAACCCGTTCGTGAAACAGCCCAGTTTCTACAACGACAATTTGGTTCAAGAGTATGCTAGAATCAGCACAACAAGAATGCGTCTTTCGTCGCATCGATTACGAGTTGAAACAGGTCGATGTTCGAGGTTGCAGAGGCACGAAAGAGTGTGCACCTGCGACAACTCGTCTGTCCAGGAAGAATTCACCGCCATTTTCTGGTGACTGAAGACCCAACTAGCTACCCAACAGTTGCGTAATTCCACCTTTAACCTCGGATCCCTTTTCGATGATTTTCCCTCCGTGTCACTACAACAGCTATTCACAATGTGCTAAAAGCCCTTGATTCCCAACACATTATGAACCGTTAGATTTTACCTTTATAAATTACATATATATTTATACATAATTTTTGTTCTGGAGATGCGTGTGTTGTATTTTTAATGGTCAATAAACAACTATCTATCTATCTACTAGAATTGATATTTAAGTAACCTATTTTATACCCAGGCACGGTTTCAGGGGGTACGGTAGTCCCCTTCGCAAACGATCTAAGCATGATATGTGATTATTTCAATAAAAATAATTTTTTAGTGTTTTTCATACGAATGAAACCATTTTTTGAATAATGATCTGCCATCAATAAACAATGTCTTTAAAAGACTAGCTTGCATGTGTATAAATATAAACCTTAAAGTTTTGAGAACCTCATAAATCATTCCCATTTCTGGTAAATGTGATTCGATTTTGAATAAATTGCAAATATATAATCGTTTTATAATATAAAACAAAAAATTGAAGCCCCCTTCCTCATACAAGATCTTCTAGGACCGCGCCTGTTGGCATTACACATTATTTATTAGTAACATTATGATGTAGAAATATTATTCCATTTTTTATAATCAAGAAAAGCCTATTTTAATGTGAATTGAGAAAATACCTACACCCTAAGTGATTGCTATATCTCGAAAACACTTTAAGCTTGGTCAGAAACAAAAATTATACTCTAGTAGAACAATAATAAAACGTTTCAGAGCGTCTTTAATCATTGAAGGGCAAACTTGTTACTAAGGTTCCCATAAGAAGTGGTTAATTTCTTGACATTGTATTTTTGCATTATGCTCATGTTTTACTAGTTTTATTTTCAACCCGTACCCGCCCCACAATTAACATTGGCAGGCAGCGGCGGGAAAAAGCCGCTAAGCCCTTGTCGAATCCCCCTTCGTTACGACCTTGTCTGGAAGGAGAACATCATCACCCCAAATTCTGTAGTTAGCTCATAGTGCAATGTTTCTCTAAAAATAGAATACACTCTTTTTAAATACAGTCATCAACTATTGAGAAAAATATGTTATCCCTAACATCGCAGTGAGTAATTGACATGAAATCGATCAATTTGGAACCTCTTTATAGCATGTAATCAGATTCCATTAAAAGAAGTCCGGAAAAATAATTTTTTCTATGGTTTATGCCAAACAAAAATTTTTTTAGATATCTCAGAAAATTCATGGGGCCTATAAAGTCCCAATTGCAGAAAAATCTATCAAATATTTCCTTTAAAAAATGCAGCCATACAATGCACATTGCTTCATCATACAGGAAGATTTCGTGAAGGCATCAAAATACAGACTAATTTAGAGTAATCGCTAAAAATATTGTTTTTTCTATAAATTCTTGAGAAAATATATGGACGAATAAAATGCAAATTGCCCCAAAATCTAATGAACATTTCCTTTGAAAAAAAGTAGCACTACAATGCACATTGCTTTGTACTCAGAAAGATTACGTGACGCTAGAAAAATACATGCCAATTTAGAGCAATCGCTAAAAATATTTTTTATACCATGGTGAAATCAATTTTCGTACGCCATCGCGCGACAGAAATTTTTCGTAGCAAGAAACCGGGAAGACCATCAGTAACTGGAACAAATATTAAATCTCAAAAACAGACGACAAACTTCAACATTTGTTCCAACTGCTTCGGCAAGATATATCGCAGCTGTGAGCACTCTGCCAACCTTTGCAAATCAAGTCGTCAAAAAGTTTACAATATAGAAGTTTTGATTGCTAATGATGAAATGACTAGACAGCAGAGTTGGAATAAGCTCTAATTTTCATGAGCCTAACAGAGCCAAAGCCGTACAAGACGCTAGCCGAGCCGGTCTAATACAAAAACAAGCTGGTTCACAAACTGATTTTAATTTTTATCAAACATTGAATAGCTTACGAGAATTATTTTGGATGTTCTATGATTCCGGTTCAGCAAAGAGCAAGGCAAAAGAATATGGCAATGTCGTACATCCTCCGATAATACATACTATTACCAAACTACTTTGTTCCTGTACTCTACTTGATTCCCAATAAATACAATATTTTCTGGCCTGAAGGAAAATTTCCCAAATGAAAGTGACCATTGGTTAGCCTCATGCCATGTTCAGCGTGATCCGATTCATGGAGGATCGTTTACAGGAAATGCAAGCAGAATTTTGTTGCAGAATGTGTATAAATTTCCCGATATAGCCCCTCCATCACCTTTGAAGTTTGTGGAAACACTCCGTTCGTTCAATTGGGTGCTATGGATACAATCTTGCTGCTGAATACAAAGAGAGAATAGAAATATTTCAAGAAAGCTACACGAAAACAAGATGGAGAATCACTTCCAAAGTGCATGCAGTTATCTAGCATATACCAGAACTCTGCTCCTTTAAAGGAAACGGGATTGGTCCTTGGAGTGAACAAACCACTGAAGCTATTCATCATCAGTTTGAAAGAACATGGAGAAACTACAAAATCAACATTAAGGACCACCCAAATTTCGGAAACCAGCTTTTAGCAGCAGTGCAAATTTTTATAGTCAACACCTATGACTACAGCAAATTGTTTTTGATATCTTTGTTTTGATTTACATTTTACAAGAAGTTTAAAATTTTTTCTCGGGACACTATTTTAAAATCATATATAAATAACTGAAAATTTGATAAAACTAATTAAAACTATTGAAAATTTTGAAATATTCGCATTTTTGAAATAAAATTTGAATTTTCTCAAAAGCTAGAAATAGCATGATTTTAAATTCTACATTTTCTAATTCATTGGACTCCACTGCAACTCATTAAAAAGGTTTCATCGATGATATATTTTTTGAATCTAAAAGTTGTTTCGGGCACACCGTGAGGAGAAAATAGAAATGCCCCCCCCCATTTTCAAAGGTTAATTCCGAAGTTAAGCCTTTTGTTGAAAATATAATAAAAGTTGGTAGAAAATTGTTCCGTTTGTATTATTCAGTAATTGTGAGATTGCATTGCACGAAATGTGAGTTTCAAATATTCCAAATTTTTTCAAAAGAAGGGTTTTGAATAGCATTTTTACTACCTATCTTATTACATACTAAAAATATATTAAATTGTCTAGCATGATCATAATAGAATATATAAATCGTTTGCCAGGCGTGATTATTATTGAATATATACGTCATTTGTCTAACGTGCCACTTCCCATTAGGCAAAATCGCCGCAAGTTTCTGAAAGTGTGGCTTGAGGATGATAGGTTTTCCAAATGGTTAGTTTATACCAAACTCTGGTGAATGATGTTTGTGCAGGATGTGCATTGTAATGCAAGCAGGTCTAAAGTATCGATGCCTCATAAACGTTGCTTTTGTCCAAAAACCATGCATTGACTTCAAGAATTTTATTGAGAAGACTACTGCCCACCGAGAGGCTGCCGAAATCCAGAAAACAAGTCAAAATGTGTATGCAAGCTTGGACACTGGATATGCCTTGCAAGTGAGAGAAAATAGAAACATGTTGACTTCCATAGTCAGATTGTGATGTTGTATATTTCAAGTAACATGGCTTTGTGTGGGCATTCCCAAGACAAAGGAAATTTTGTCAACCTCCTTCTGTTTCGCATCGACACTGGGGATAAATATTTGACAAAGCATTTTGCTCAAATGTCAGGGGACTCCAAGTTCACTAGCAGGGTTGGCAAAAAGGTGCATTATTTAGAAAAAACGTCTTAAACGTTTTAAACGTTTAAAACATGTTTAAACATGTTTTTTTAATAGAATAGTTTTTGAAAGTCTGCATCTCCTAGAATCGACTCCAAAACTAAAATATAATGAAATTTCAATTATTGAGTCTAGAATAGTAAACAAAATCAAGGAAAGAAATTGTCAAAACAAACTAAATTGTATAAAAGAACAGGAATTTCATATCAGAACAGAAAAAATTGCATATAAGAACAGAAGCAATCGTATATAAGAACAAAAAACATTGTAGATTTTTACAATACAAACAAAATGCGAGTTTCCCACTTTCTTGGGCCATAGCCGATTTCGTACATCCGAATATACAAAGCCCATCGAACTGAAAATTTTTCCAAACCGGACGACGAAGGAGCAACATTAATTAAAGTAAGTGCTAGCTCTAGCCACTCTTTCTTCATATGTCCCAGCAATTCCTGAGACTTGTAAAATTTGGTGAGCGAACAATTTAGCGAGACATCATACATTTGTTGCATTTTTACATAGCCCACGTATTCATTCAAACATTCCGGTTTGTGGGATTCCACCCATTCGTAAGCTTGCTTCCATTCCAGAGTTGTTAAGATATTTTATTTGCCACAAAATTTTGGGTGAATGAAATAAGCTACAAAGAATACGCCATCCACAGTTTTATTGTATCTTGTTTCAGCCACTGCCGTCTTTCTGTTCCAATATCTCTGTACGCTGTCAAGATGTATTTCCAAACATTAACACCATCCGCAAGTGTGGCTGAATCACTCTGTATATTATCAATAGCATTAGCAATAACATCTAAAACCTGGATGCCAGATTCCGTTAGTTGATAGAGGGCAATATCGGTTATATTTTTTTTTAATTTCTTTCATTTTTGATGTCGAAAATATATCAGCATTGTCATTCACGATTTGTCGAACATGGTTCCAATTTCGAATATACCATTCTAAAAGAAAAGCGCAACCGAGGAGCTCCAAGGCGCTTCACAAGGAATGACAAGCTTAGTAGAGCCGTCTTTTGCTGCTAGTAAACCGCGTACGCTGTTAGTATACTTGAATGTCTTAGGGAAGTGATCCAAATTCAATACGTTAACATAACCGTAAAGCAATTGCCAAACTTGCACTCGAAAGAAATGTTAATGGTAAAGTTTACGTTAAATGCCTGTTTTTTACGCAAAGGTTTACAGTATATTTAACGGTTATTATGACGTCACGTTGCAGATGAATACTACAAATAGCTTTGCGACTCATTTCAATTCTTCAAATTCCTTTAAACATACATATGCATATAAATTTATGCAGACATTTATTGAGCTATTTAATTAATCCATTGCATTTATATTTCTGAGAAATATAGTCTCTAATGCGATTATATAGTCATGAATAAAAATTCGATATACCTAAGCCTACTGTCTTAAGTACCCATTTAAATGGATATATATATATATATATATATATATA
>CABFPE010000002.1:4050656-4066808 GCA_900660155.1 Hofstenia miamia
CAAGAAGATAAGGGAGACAGAAAGCCAGCATGGGAGAGGAGAATTGAGAATAAAGTGGCAAAAATTAGGCAGCAAATAGGGAAGATCAGGACAAGTAAGGCAGTACAAGACAGGTGCAGGGTAGGTAAGGGGAAGACTATAGAAATTGCAAGCAAGGTGATAGAAGCACGGAGGCCAGACATAACAGTGGTAGACAAAGAGAAAAGATTGGGAACAGTGATAGACATAGCAGTACCAAAGGACAGAAATGTAGAAAGCAAGGAGAAAGAGAAGATAGACAAGTACAGAGAGTTGGCAGAAGAAATAGAAAGGCTGTGGAAGTTAAAGAAGGTTGAAGTAGGCGCACTGGGAGCAGTGAGTAAGAAACATAAGAGATACTTGGAGAAGTTGGGAGTACCAAAGTGGGGAGTAGCGGTACCACAGAAGGCAGCATTGTTAGGTACAGCCAGAGTCCCGCCAAGGCAAAGTCAGAAGTTGTCACGCCGTAGATCAGAGCCAGGTCACTAATTTAAGACGAAAGGGAAAGCGAAGACAATTTTCTATCGTGTGGTTTTTTCTAGATTTGAAATATCTTTATTAGTTCGTAAGCTATAAGCGCTTAAAAAATTTTTGTTGAAGTCATCAGAAGTTTTGAAAAATTCATAGTGGAAATAGCGTTAACCAAGCAAAATTGCAAACTACAAATCTTTCTGAAAACAATTGTGTTCAGCTGTTCTGCATGAAGCAATGTTTTTTTGCTATTAACCAATTTTAAAATGTCTAAATTGAGATTTGCTTAATAAAACAATTGATTTTTTTTCTTTTTCCACTGAAATAAATTTCCGATGATTAATCGGAGCTCCTGATCTTCACAAGGCAACAATGTTTTATTACTAGAACGGAAGGCATCCTTCATGATTCCATTATTCAATGCTCATTCTGAGACCCAAGATTACTGCGTGAATTGCAATGCTTTTATATTGTACGTAAGATTTCAATTAATTAAATTTTATCACTTACAATAATTCAAACTGAGCATTTAAAATAGCAAAATAGTATGTTTTTTCGTTTTTTTGGTTTTGAAATACAAATCAATTTCTGAAACTGCTTGCCTTCTGAAATTCAGATTTTGGGAGTTATAAGGCATTCAATAAAATTTAGGGTTACGCACAGCATTATATAGGTGCAAATATTTTGGATGGACGAAAATATTGGAAAAACGACTACTCATGAGTTGATATTTGACTTGTTGTTTAGTGAGCATTGAGGAAAAATTGTCCACGTAAATTTATTTCAAGAAAAGAATTGATTAATGAACGTTCTGATTTTTCTGACAACCCTGCATATATATATATATATATTAGAGTGTCCAAAAAATGATTTCCACTGTACAAACAAAACGCATTATATGATATTACAAAATAAAAATTTAATCAATTTGAGAAATATAGTCCCCTCCCGATGAAATGACTTGGTCCAAATGTTCCTGAAGCTTTTTGAGCTCCTTTACCAACGTGGTTTCTGGTATGAGCCGGATATACATATATATGTTTCATAGGGTCGTTGATTTTCTTATGTTAACTCTTTTAAGCCATCTACGCATTATAATTTTCAATTAATGTAAATATCACAGCTTGTATATTAAGAATATTTAGAAATATATTGTCACAATAATTATTTTTAAAAATTGACAAAACGCGTTAGAGATATTCATACGGCCGCAATACGAAAAGGTCAAATGTGAAATATTTAGTCAGAAGATGGCGTAACTGAAATCTTCTTTCTGTTTTTCGGAAATAAATTTCTTTCTATTAACTAGAAACTTAGCATTGCTTCGTGTTGACACAATTTACTAGCAATTAGTTACCTAGATTTTTTGATATTCCGATTTTGAATTGTCATGTGTTATTTTGCCAAAATGTATTGATCTGTAGACAGCGGCATATATAGAAGAGCATGCACCTTCAGGCTTATGACAGTGCATAAATAACGCAATAAACAGTTTTGTTCACATCTTCAGACAATTCTAAATCTTTTGATACTAGCGCATCATTTGGGTAATGCACTGCTGGTGAATATTTGTAATAAAATTCTTGAAAGTAGTTTACAAAAAAATTACGATTTTTTAAATAAATTCAAATTTTTCCCATACCTCATGTTTAAAGATTCAGGCGATCTATTGTAACATAATCGTAATCTAATCATATATGGTCAAACTAAGAAAAAAGAAGATGAAACTAAGACTGAATATTAAAATAAAATATTAATTGTAAAAAACATATGATTAAGATTAATTAGTTATTTGTAAATTTATAGTGCAGTAATTTTTGATATTAATTAATTTGGCAAAAAGGCACTAGACCTAAATCGCAATTGCTAATTAAGGCAGAAGTGCGTAATTGGCAGACGAAAGAAAATTAAAGCGTTTGAAATTGTAAACAACTGGAAATAGCAGGTACTAGTCAAATATTTGATTGTTTGTTAATTTTTCACTATAAAAATTGTGTAATTGATCATTTTGGTGATGAAGTTAATTTACTGGATTTACTTTACGTTTTTGTATCAGGTTATTTTATTTAATACAATGGAAAGCTAAACGTTCGAGCTCTCGGGTATTCTAGACGGTGGTTCACGACTCCAGTTAACGGGTGCATCGTGTATAGCCGGTGCTTACCCGAGATGCTCTTAGGTTAGGTGTAGGAATAGGGGTTTTTACTCGTATTAGCTTTCCTATCGTTCGTTGTCAATATTACCATCTTTATTACATTATGCTATTACATCTAGCTACATTAGGAAACTTCATTATTTGTTTGTATTATATTGAACAGAGTTTATTACGTATGATTACTAGTGGACTGACGGACTATCGATTCATTCCTTTTGCCTGGACCGTATTGATTGTTCACATGTACTCTAGGTTGGCATGTAATTATTTATATGTAAGGTTATTATATGTACGAACTCATAACAAGCTATTGCATCCCGGTTGCGAGATTCCTTTATTAAACAACTTCATTGATAACAAGAACAATCAATACAATAAATTAATAAGGTATCACACATTATCACTATCGTACTCCCACACACTCTTCCATTACACTGAGTCATCCGAGTTGTGGTTGGTGTCTCTATCGATGTGTCAGTTTCGCATGGAAATACTCGTTGTAGCGTAGTTCTTCAATTCCTCTTTTGTGCTTTGTTGCAGGTCGGGTAAGCGTACCCTGTACTTTGTACACTCTGTCTCGTGTCTTGGATCTAAAATAACAGTCGTTAGTTTCGTATCAATATTAGTTGATGAGATAATAGTTTAATCATGTAACGGCTAAACAATAGAACAGAAAGAAGAGAGACAGATGCTGGAGTCTGTCACCTACCATACTACATAAGGAGGAAACAATTGTTACAGCAGCTCCTAAATTAAGCTAAGACTTACTAGTATGAAGGTTGGCAAGATTCTACATGGCGACCGTGACAGGCGCTTGACAGCGCAAAGGAAGATTCAGGTTAAGATAGTTGTTTCTTCTTGAATCATCACCTGAATTGGAGGAAAACCGAAAAGGATTGGAAAACTGGAATTAGTGGAAACTATTAACGATACCTAGAAAAGGAAGAAAGAGAACAACGAACACTTGACACCTTACCAGAGCTTCTAACGGAAAAAGTGAACAACTGGAAGAATACCCTAAGCTAAGGAAGAAAAATGGTTCACTCGAAAAAGAAACCGAAAACTAAAGCCAGAACCCAGAAAACTCCTCAGATGAGGAACACACCCGAAAACCCAGACGAAAATGTGTCCCTAGCTGAAAGCGAACAATCCCCAACAGAGCAAATACTTCAACCGGCAGAGTTAACGAATGATCTTACGACAATTCAATTAATGGAAGTAATTGAAAACAACACTAAAGAAAGGCAACAATTGACAAAACAGATTGAAAAATTAATAGAAAGAGTAAGAGAAGTCGAAATAAAGCATGCCGAGAAAGAAAGACTGATAGATGAAATCAAGGAAGATACGAGTCTCCGACTAACAGAGCAGAGAAATTTGTTTCAAAACCAAATTGAACAGTTAACGGAGGCAAACAAGGAAATAAAACTGCAAAGCGATCGTCTACAGAAGATGATAACGGAGTTACATGAAGAAAATGTTAACTTAAGGGAAGAAAATATAGTGAAACAATTAGAAATCGATAATCTGAAAGACGAGTTGAGACTAATTGAGCTGAAGAAAAGTGAGGTAAAGACAATAGAAAATGTGGTAGTAGAAAAACCGCAGGAATTGAATGCAGCGGTACCACAGGAGGAGATGATAATAGATGATTACAAAACGGTTCAAAATGAAGAAGAATTCATAAAGAAATTAGTGGAGAATGTGACGAAACAAGTAAAAATAAATTGTGAAAAACCGATTGAAAATAAACCAGTGTTTAAAGAAACAATATTATCCGAGGAGGATGATAACGACACGTTGGTATGTAAAGCAGTGTTACCGAAATTCACGGGGAGAGTTGATAACTATTCACCTACATTCAATGAATGGCTGGAGATTTTTGAAATGAGTATGAAAGAGAGGAAAGTAACGCAACAGAGAGCGGCAGCAAGATTTCCGCTATATTTAACTGGTGCAGCATATCAGCATTACCTAGTATTGGATACTCAAACAAAAATGGACTACAAAAAGTTAGTAGGTGAATATCAACAGTACTATGATGATGAGAGCTTTAAAAGCCAATATCAGATGTTGTTAAACGGAATGAAAATGAACACTAGGGATGACTTACGAAATTACATGTCCCAAGTAGAAAAGTTATTAAAACTGAGTTCTAGAGAACAATGGTATTCAAAATATGATCTGTTTGCACACATTAGTAAAGGATTACCAGAGGCGATTCGAACACAATTTCAAATTAAATGCGACGCAGACGATTCGCTAGATAAGATGATTAGAAAAGGATTGGCGATACAAATTACGATGGAAAGTAACGCGAGAATCAATGAAAAATCGACGATTGGCAAATCGATGATAAATCGAACGACACCGGTATTTACTAGACCAGCGAATAAACAGATAACTAAAAAATCGGGAGAAGATCTAGTAAAAATTAAACTGAAAGACGGTACGATAAAGCAGATAAAGAGAAAAGACTTGAAATGTCAAATGTGTGGAAATAAGGGACACACAAAGAAATTTTGTAAGAGACAAATAAATTGGATAGAGGAAGAAGACGCATACTTTGACGAAGAAGATTTGATAGAAAATGAGGAAGAACAAGAAGAAGAAGAAATTGAATCAATGGAGATAGACAGTTTAAACTAGAAGGAGCGCCGTCTCCGACAAACCGAGCACCCGTATTGATAGTTACTGACCTAATGAAAACGAACACAATAACAGTTGTGATCAATGGTGTAATGGTAAATGCAACAGTGGATACGGGGGCAGTAATATCAATAATAACGGACGAGTGCGCAGCAAAAGTTGGTTTTGAAAGAAAGGAATTGAATAATGAAAAAAATAGGCTGATAAATGCGTCAGGTGACTATATAGACGTAAAAGGAAAATTGGAAAAGATACCGATAAGGTTAGCTAATACTACATTCTTCCAAACGTTCACAGTCATTGACACTGAAAAAAATCAACTACCATATGAAATAATATTGGGAAATGATTTCTTAACTGATAATAAGTGCATCATTGACTACAACAAGAAGACAATAACAGTACAAGAAGAAGTGATAACAACTTATGAAGACGAAGAAGCAAACGATACCATAACATTTAAGTTGACACAAGATGTCAAGATACTGCCAAACAATTGGAAAATGTGCGAGATAGAAACAAGAGAAGCGATAAACATGGAAACAATGATATACAGTCAAATTGGTATAAACACGAAAAGGGTATCAATCCCATCGAGTTTGTGTACAGTCAAAGAAGGAAAAGGCTGGATACCAGTATTGAATGCAACAAATCACGTAGTCAATATAAATAAAGATAAAGTGATTATAAAAGGGAGAAGAGTCAAGGCTGAAAAGCAAATGGTTAACAAAGTTATTAATATTATAACTGAAAAAGAGACTCAAACATTCCAGATACCGGAAATTAAAGAGGAAGAATATCAACATTTGGACGAGAAACAGAGACAAGCATTGGTGGAAATCTTAAATAAACATAACAAGATATTCAATTTTGGCGAGATTAGCGTAGGAAAAGCCATTGGCGAAACACATAAAATCATTACTACGACAGATGAGCCGATAAGACTACCATGCAGAAGGGTACCAGAGAATTTGAAAGAAAATTACAATACGATTCTGAATGAGTTGATCGACAATAAAATTATAAGGCCGAGCGAAAGTCCCTATGCGTCACCAACGGTATTTGTCAAACAAGGTGACAAGTATAGGCTATGTATAGATTTTAGAAAACTTAATGATGTAACAAAGAAAGATGCGTACCCACTACCTAGAATCGATGATATGATTTACGAGGCAACGAAAAATAAATACTTCACATGCATTGATTTATGCAAAGCCTATTGGCAGGTTCTGATGGAACCAAAAGATATCGAGAAAACAGCATTCATAACGCCATACGGTTTATTCGAATGGATGTATATGGCATTCGGACTTTGTAATGCGCCGGCGACTTTTCAACGCTATGTCACGAAAGTTCTTAAACAAGATAATAAAAAAATGGATGAAGGAGTATGTGCTTACATCGATGACATATTAGTTGCAAGCAATACAATAGAGGAACATTTAGAAAAATTAGATAAAACACTAACGATTCTGTACAATGCCGGACTACGTGTAAATGGAAAAAAATGCGAAATTCTGAAAACAGAAGTAGTCTTTTTGGGTAGACAGATTCAACAAGGGAAAATCAAGATGAAGAATAATGCAAGAGAAATGATCCTCAATATTAAGAGTCCGAAGACTAAGAAAGATGTACAAAGGATAATGGGCTTCATTAACTATTACGGGTCATTTATACCGAATATTGCTCAAAAGACGAACAGAATAACAACGTTGCTAAAAAAGTCAAAACCGTTCGAATGGACGTGGAAAGAGGAAGAACAATTAGAGAATATAAAAAATGAACTCGCGAAGATGCCGTCATTAAATACACCCGACTATCAGGAGGAATTTATTTTGGACTGTGACGCAAGTACAGTAGCGATAGGAGCATGTTTGGGTCAAATGAAAAATGGGAAAGAAGTCCCTATACAATTTTTCAGTAGAAGATTAAAAACTAGCGAAGAAAATTATGGCTCAACAAAATTAGAAATGCTAGCCCTAGTAGAGAGCATCAAGAAATTTAGATATTTTTTGATTGGACAAAAGTTTAAGGTGAGAACGGATAATAGTGGATTGGCATGGTTGAAAAAGTTCTCTGGTGATAAATCATCAATCGTATCGCGATGGATTGAATACTTGAACGAATTCAGATTTACAATAGAGCACAGAAAAGGAAATTTACATAAGAATGCGGATTTTTGGACAGCTCTACCAGAATATCAAAGAGATATTGAAAAACAAGAAGGGGAGAAGAAAAGATTCGACTTTTTACCTCATAACGATTATAAGGAGTTACCAGAAATTAATGCTGACAAGAAAGGACAAGCGATAATGCCAATCGTGATAAAAGAAGAAATCGAGGAGAGTGAAATCATCCAAAAACAAAAAACGGATATGATATTGGCAGAGATAAGAGATAAAATTACGAATGCGGACAAACAATTAAGTAAACAAGCTAATAGCTACTACCAAAGGTACACATGGAAAATTAATGACAATGGACTACTATATGTAAGTGGAAAAATTTTAAGAATAGCAATCCCAGAGTATTATAAGAGGGAGTTGGTGAAGAAGATACATGAAAAAGGTCACATTGGAATCCTACAAACAGAGCAAACGTTTAATACAAGATTTATAACAACAGGAATACGGAAAGTTGTAGAGGATGTCATTAACAAGTGCACGACATGTTTACTGAACAACAAAAGCCACTTCCCGCAACAAACAGCGCCGTTGGAAAAAATTACATCGATTGCACCAAATCAGATAGTACATGTGGACCTGGAAAAATTGTCGCAGGATGATGAAGGGTATCAATACATCTTAGTAATAGTAGATAATTTTACGAAGTATGCTAGGATGATCCCTCTAGATTCGACAACGGCAAAGAATGTAGCAGAAAAAATAATGAAAGAGTGGATACTGAAATTTGGACCGATGGAAGTAATAGTATCTGATCGAGGGGTGCAATTCGAAAGTAAGCTGTTCGAGGAAATGGCAAAAATGTTGGAGATTATGACTGAAAAAACAACTGCGTATCACCCACAAGCAAATGGTGCAGTAGAAAGACTGAATAGGACGATGATCAAATTAATAAGAGTGTTAACATCAAGAGTTGGTGGAAGAGACTGGAGAGAGGTAATAGAAATGGTAGAATACTTCTATAATACTTCAGTACATTCTACGACAGGAGTAACACCATTTAAGGCAATGTACGGTAGGGAAGCTGCAACGCCAATATCAATGCAATATGATAATTATGCGGAAAAACCGGATAATGAATATATTAGAAGAATTAAAAATCAGATGACGGGAATTCACAAAGCGATATGTCACAACACAAAGAAATCTGCAATCAGACAGCAGAGAAATTTCAACAAAAAGATTTATGGGAAACCACACAAAAAGGGTGACAGGGTTTATGCATATACTTTGTTGAGAACACATGATATAAATCAGGTAAGAAAATTAAAAACACAGTGGTCAGGGCCATTTATCATTGCACAAACACTACCAAATAACAATTATAAACTTAACGACGGTAGAATTTTACATTTTCAAAATTTGAAAAGGTCAACAAAAGACATTGACCAGGTCAAACTAGATAAAAACGCACAGTTTAAATTAATTGAAAATAATGAAGGTGTATATAATGAGATGGATGATCTCGATAGCATGGCAGAAGAGGAATTCCAGGAAGAATACAATCCCCCGCAGAGAGAGGATGTGAAAGAAAGAAGAATAATGCCCCAGAGGGCTGTAAAAAATAAAAATAAATATGACCCTGAGATATGGGATATTAATTTAGTAACTTCATTTAGATTAGATAATGAAGAGAGCCGGCAGTCGATCACCATTGAAGAGCAGAAGAGTACGCAGGAGATCCCCGAAATCAGATCGTCAGTTAAAGGGCGTGACGAGGGGAGAGAACACTAACGGCAATGGTAGAAAAACTAGGTCTCCCAGATCCGATTGTCAGTTAAAGGGCATGACGATGGAGCGTTGTTCACCTAGTAACAGAAGAAGAAGAATTCGAAGGAAATCTCCTCAATCTGATTGTCAGTTAAAGGGCATGAGGATGGAGAATACGTCAACAATGAATAAGAGAAGAAGGATAAGAAGGAAGTCTCCTCAATCTGATTGTCAGTTAAAGGACATGAGGATGGAGACAACGCCGAAAAGATCACCCTCAACCAAATGTCAGTTAAAGGGCAGGCGGATAAAAGAGGGCCAACATCAGGATACCGATCGTCAATTAAAGGGCGTGAGGTTGGAGGAAAAATCGAGCTCATCAATGGAACACTCCCCCACATCCAGCGGAACTCGAAGCCAATTAAAGGGCGGAGAGTATACAGCTACACCAACAGGTTCTTGCCTGCAATTAAAGGCAGCAAGAACTGAAATCCGGGGTCAATACGTTGACCCGGATGTGCAAGACATTAGTGAAGACTCGGACATGGATACCTCGGAACAGCCATCCACTAGCTCATTACCCACAACAAGTTACAGTTCACAACCGTTCTCTCACAGACAATCGTCTACCACAACGAAATCATCGAAATCTGAAGAAAGAGAAAGCAGGATGACAAAGATAGGAAAAGATAAGATTCACCCATACTTTATAGCGAACAGAAAAATACGTTATAATTCGCAAGACAATCTATCACCAGAGACGAAGAGATTTCTACAACAACATGCGTCGACAAAAGAAACGGAAGCATCGGCGATACCTATTGTAATCGATAAACAGAATAGGCCAGTTTGCAATACAATAATTTCCTATCCAAGAAATATGAAAGAAGACTTCAACAGGCCATATTTCAAGAGCACGACGCACATAACATTTGAAGAAATGTTTACGTTAAAAGACGTCCAGAAAGTCATTAAGAATAAAAACAAATTAATAGACAAATGCGAGCAAGTGAATTTGGATAGAGAACATATGACGCTGATATATTTCATAAAGAAATTAGAAATGGCCTCCAAAAATCTCGAAACAAACATTGAAGACACGTTAAAGTTGGCAAAAGAGCATAAAGTGAAAGTTATTGTGATCGCGAGGTCGCAATGCGATGAAGAAATGCCGGAATTTTTGCAGACACTAGAAGAAAAGATGGAAAACGTGTTTATAATGAATAGAGGTGGAGAGACAATTTCAGAGATGATCAGTATAGACTTGCAAATTAACAGCATGGCACCAGCAGAGAGAATAATGGTCGAGCCGAAGATAGCAATAGACATGTATTACCAAGTTAGAACAATGGAAATACTTGGAGTAACAGAAAATCTGGAAGAGATAGGAAACTTATACATAAAGTGCAGTATGAAGCAAACTCCCGAGCATCTGAAAAGCATAATGGAAGTATGGAAGGAAATGAAAACAGAAAAGCCGATGCATGAAGAATGGCCTCTCATTGATATAAAGTCGCCCATAAAAACGTATCACAAATCTGTAGAGATGACATTACTGGAAATCAGAAAGGCGTATGAGATGGATTCAAAAAGAAATTTCAGAAATATGATATTTGAAGAAATTAACGCACCCCATATTCGTGCACGAACGTCAGTATGGATACTCAGCATAGCATTGACAAACAATGAAAAATTAGTACTGCCAATTCGAAAGAAGGAGCGAAAGAGTATGGCTAAAAACAAGCGTTTTGAGATAGCCATATCACCGATACCGACTAATATTAAGCAATGGCTGTTACAATATGTGGACATATTATCTTTGTCACCCACTAAAAAGATACAGCAGAAGTTTGAGAAATATTACGTACGGTTACTAACGCAGCAACACACACTTGGAAGACCAAGCATAGTAGAACTCGCCAACAAAACTGGAATATGTCCTGCGGAGATAGACATAATCAATGACGAAGCAAAGAAATTTATGTGGGGAGCTACCTCGAACACGAAACTAAAAGCAATAAAACAACAGCCATGGATGACAACCAGAAGTTTAATACGGAGAGAAAGTGTAAGCACGATAGAGACGATACAGAAAATAGCAGAAAAACATGTTAACAAAATCATTACAAATGAGATGAAAAAGTACGTGCGAGATTATCCACAGTGCGCATATACGAAGATAATTAAAAAGTCAGAAGTTATGCGCAAAGAAGGTGAGAACAGACCCATAGAAATTATAGAAATGGTAAGTAAATCACAGGAAGAAATGAAGATGGAAGAACTGCTGCTACAAACCAATACAATTGCGCTTACGCCAAACACTCAGAGAGAAATCGACAAAGTAAACCTGGAGAAATGGGGAGAAAAAGAACCGAGTGAAATATCATGGGTCGATACGGATGATGAGCGTCTATTAGTGGAAATAATGGTACGACGAGAGAAAACAGACAACATAGTACAAAGAATATACGGTGAAGTCTATGAAAGAGAAACTAAGTCTATGATAAAAATTTTATGTACTGAGGCTTTCACGAAACAAGAAGTAACACAGATGTTACAACCTAACAATCAGCTAGCAGTCGATATTGAGTGTATTACATCAAAAATAGTTATGAACTCAGAAACTGCGAAAAATTTGATGAAACATGGACTAACGAATGCTTTCTGGGAAAGTATAAACATCAGCAAGAACAATTACCCCGCAACGTTTGGCATGGCGACAACATCGAACATGGATGGATCGTACGAAAACATTGAGAAACATACGTTAACTACATTGTTAAAATGCACACCACCTCCGACGATTTCTGTACCAATGCTACTACCTACATGGCGGTTGAAGAAGAAAAAACCAGTGAAAGCTTTTTGGCATGAAGAAAACACATACGTAAATAAGCTAGAAGACGCCGAAAGAATTGTGAGAGATGAAAGATATAAGAAATCAAAAGAAATCTTAAGTAAAAACGACAATAAAGAGAGAGTATTTATCGAAGGCGCTGTAACCCCATATGATCTATATAGTGAAGGTGAGCCTATACACAAACAAATTGGAAAAGTTCGAAAAGAAATTGAAAAGAGGAACACGAAGACAGTAATTCTCTTTTCTGGAATTAATGACATAGTCTGGGGAGAACTATGGAGTTCTGAATACCATTATTATGATGTGATGCGCAGAGTAGAGATTATAACGATGATACGTCTGGGAAAAAACGATCCAGAGCAGATAACGCGAGAAGAAATTAGAAATAATATCAGTGCGTTTTACGATGAAGCCTCGATTTCGAAATCTCTAAGATCGACTTACGAGTTTTTCTACCCAGAGACAACGGTGCGTCCAGAATTATCGCATACAAGCAGAGTAGATGCTATGATGACATTAATGATAGCGATTAAAGGCTTGAAGTTATACGAGAAGTTCTATGAAGAATTTAATTGCAAACTCAATGAGTTAAGAAGTATGTGTACGATCTCAAATAAGTTGAGGAATCCGATGTTCTTGAGACACAAGAAACTGGTTACAACGGAAAAAGAGGTCGTGTTAAAACTAACGAAGAATGAAAAATTTGAGAAGACGGAATGGGAGATGCAGGAAGCAAATGAAATGATCAAACAGGCGGTCGAGATGGTCCATGGTGAAAGAGTCGTGATCCTTAATTAGCTGTGCTGGAGGGGGAGTGTAACATAATCGTAATCTAATCATATGTGGTCAAACTAAGAAAAAAGAAGAAGAAACTAAGACTGAATATTAAAATAAAATATTAATTGTAAAAAACATATGATTAAGATTAATTAGTTATTTGTAAATTTATAGTGCAGTAATTTTTGATATTAATTAATTTGGCAAAAAGGCACTAGACCTAAATCGCAATTGCTAATTAAGGCAGAAGTGCGTAATCGGCAGACGAAAGAAATTTAAAGCGTTTGAAATTGTAAACAACTGGAAATAGCAGGTACTAGTCAAATATTTGATTGTTTGTTAATTTTTCACTATAAAAATTGTGTAATTGATCATTTTGGTGATGAAGTTAATTTACTGGATTTACTTTACGTTTTTGTATCAGGTTATTTTATTTAATACAATGGAAAGCTAAACGTTCGAGCTCTCGGGTATTCTAGACAGTGGTTCACGACTCCATTTAACGGGTGCATCGTGTATAGCTGGTGCTTACCCGAGATGCTCTTAGGTTAGGTGTAAGAATAGGGGTTTTTACTCGTATTAGCTTTCCTATCGTTCGTTGTCAATATTACCATCTTTATTACATTATGCTATTACATCTAGCTACATTAGGAAACTTCATTATTTGTTTGTATTATATCGAACAGAGTTTATTACGTATGATTACTAGTGGACTGACGGACTATCGATTCATTCCTTTTGCCTGGACCGTATTGATTGTTCACATGTACTCTAGGTTGGCATGTAATTATTTATATGTAAGGTTATTATATGTACGAACTCATAACAAGCTATTGCATAACGGTTGCGAGATTGCATCCCGGTTGCGAGATACCTTTATTAAAAAACTTCATTGATAACAAGAACAATCAATACACTAAATTAATAAGGTATCACACATTATCACTATCGTACTCCCACACACACTTCCATTACACTGAGTCATCCGAATTGTGGTTGGTGTCTCTATCGATGTGTCAGTTTCGTATGGAAATACTCGTTGTAGCGTAATTCTTCAATTCCTCTTTTGTGCTTTGTTGCAGGTCGGGTAAGCGTACCCTGTACTTTGTACACTCTGTCTCGTGTCTTGGATCTAAAACCAAAGTCGTTAGTTTCGTATCAATATTAGTTGATGAGATAATAGTTTAATCATGTAACGGCTAAACAATAGAACAGAAAGAATAGAGACAGATACTGGAGTCTGTCACCTACCATACTACATAAGGAGGAAACAATTGTTATAGCAGCTCCTAAATTAAGCTCAGACTTACTAGTATGAAGGTTGGCGAGATTCTACAATAGAATGATCATAATACCTATCATTATATTTATTTATTGTATCCATCATATTAAATTGTTATTGTATATACATATCTTATCTATTTTATTAGGTTCAGACACTTTATGTGTATTATAACAAATACAATATTGAAGGAATTGCAAGAAACAAAAGCCTCTATAAATATCATATATATGATCAAATTATTCAAAAATCAAAATTTTGTTTATAAAACAAATTTATTAGTTCTAATAATATATTTGATTACATTTTTGGATTATGGATTATTTGGCAAGATTTTGTAAAAATGTTAGTAACTACTTAAAATAAGTCAATAAAAATAATGAAATTACCCCATAAAATAGATTGCAGGTACCTTATGTCCTATTATTCAGATTGCAAATGGCCGAAATTTGTTTCAAATAAACAGGCAATTTCGCTTAGCAATCAAATGGATTAGTTCTAGAATGATGAATTGGCCCTGGTTTTACATTTATGGACGTTTATATAAGTTTCCTAAAATAACCACACAGAAAAAATGCAATTAATATATTTCCCTCAAATTTCTAATTTCTAGAAATTATGATATACAACTAGAATGAATATTTAAAATAATTTATTATTTAGTATATTTTAAACATAAAATAAGTGAAAAGCCGAGTGATTAAATAATTAACAAATAATTTTTTCCATTTTAAAAGAATATCTTTTAAAAATTTGTTTCATTATTAAATCAAAAGTTAATTTCAATTTTGCCAGATTTTGCTACATATTTTTATTATATATTGCTGTTTGAAATCACCAAGTAATGTTAAATTTCAAAGCCGTAGGCAAATAGATATTTAGCAAACTATTATTTTAGTTTTTGAAAGAATTTGGTTAACAAAAATCATTGTTTGAAATAAAATTCCTCCTGTTTTAAAAATTTGGATGAATAAATTTTACATTAGAATTTTGGTTTATATATATTCAGACTGCAATTGCAGTAAAAACTCAATTCGCGATTGTGTTGATGCTACAATATTATATTTCATGTATAAAATTTTGGTAATAAATAATTTTCAAATTGTAAAAAATCTAACCTGTAAATATTGACTCTTTTTTTATTTCTTTGTCAACACCATTATCTTGATAAGTGCAAAGAATGTTGTATTCTGAGCTTGAATTGAGATTATAAAATTGAAATTCCAAATATCCATAAGAGGAAATTCCATTGCTTTCAGCAACATTCCCTGATAATACGTTTGTCAAATTGCATTGACCTTCAAAAAAACTCTAGTTTGGGACCATAATCTCAACTGCAACTGAGTTTCTAGTGCATGGATAACTTCAATTATTTGAGATGAGCCTAATGTATTATTAATCTTAAAAAACATATATATATATATATGTATATATATATATATATATACACATATATATATATATATATATATATATATGTATATATATATATATTGTAGATTCACTCAGGGATATTTAAATAGTTCTCAGGATTTTTATTAATCTCTAATTTATAATTTCGTATTTCCTACGTCACCCTTGACGTCACCTCGTAATTTCGAGGTTAAGTTTCATTGCAGTTACTTTGTCCCCTCAATGATATATGACGTGTTATTTTTCTTGCTCACTTGAATTTGCGAGGGAATGATCGCGTGATTTGAATTTGTAAGCAATTATCAGGTAATGATTAACGTTTGTATAAATAGGGAACGATTGTAGCAACCATGCAGAAAAAACTAGAATCAAGCTTTGCTTAAACTGAAACGTCTTCATTTTCTCCGATGATTAATTTTTATTTGATTATTCAAATTACTTTTAACATAATGATTGCTTAAGTCACGACGACTATTTGGGAGTCCTGCTAACCTGGCACCAGCGTGATGCGTAACTCTGGATAGTTTGCAGCCTAAATCGTGGTTCATATTAAGTTATGACAATGCATAGGGAAATAATAAACCTATCGTTCTTGTCATGCATGCATTGATAACAAGGTTAAATTATGCCATTG
>CABFPE010000002.1:4068986-4082552 GCA_900660155.1 Hofstenia miamia
GATTGTCAGTTAAAGGGCATGAGGATGGAGAATACGTCAAATAAGAGAAGAAGGATAAGAAGGAAGTCTCCTCAATCTGATTGTCAGTTAAAGGACATGAGGATGGAGACAATGCCGAAAAGATCACCCTCAACCAAATGTCAGTTAAAGGGCAGGCGGATAAAAGAGGGCCAACATCAGGATACCGATCGTCAATTAAAGGGCGTGAGGTTGGAGGAAAAATCGAGCTCATCAATGGAACACTCCCCCACATCCAGCGGAACTCGAAGCCAATTAAAGGGCGGAGAGTATACAGCTACACCAACAGGTTCTTGCCTGCAATTAAAGGCAGCAAGAACTGAAATCCGGGGTCAATACGTTGACCCGGATGTGCAAGACATTAGTGAAGACTCGGACATGGATACATCGGAACAGCCATCCACTAGCTCATTACCCACAACAAGTTACAGTTCACAACCGTTCTCTCACAGACAATCGTCTACCACAACGAAATCATTGAAATCTGAAGAAAGAGTATGGCTAAAAATAAACGATATGAAATAGCCATATACCGATACCGAATAATATAAAGCAATGGTTGTTACAATATGTGGATATATTATCTTTGTCACCAACCAAAAAGATACAACAGAAATTCGAAAAATACTACGTACGTTTACTAACACAACAACAGACACTCGGAAGACCAAGCATAGTAGAACTCGCCAACAAAACAGGAATATGCCCTGCTGAAATAGACATAGTAAATGACGAAGCCAAGAAATTCATGTGGGGAGCAACTTCAAATACGAAACTGAAAGCAATAAAACAGCAGCCATGGCTAACAACCAGAAACTTAATATGGAGAGAAAGCGCGAGCACGATGGACACGATACAGAGAATAGCTGAAAAACAGGTTAACAAAATTATCACGAGTGAAATGAAGAAGTACATCCGAGACTACCCACAATGTGCCTATACAAAAATCATCAAAAAGTCGGAGATTATGCGCAAAGAGGGTGAAAACAGACCTATAGAAATTATAGAGATGGTCAGTAAATCACAGGAAGAAATGAGGATGGAAGAAATGCTACTACAATCGAATACAATTGCGCTTACGCCAAATACACAGAGAGAGATAGACAAAGTGAACTTAGAAAAGTGGGGTGAAAAAGAACCGAGTGAAATCTCTTGGGTAGATACTGATGATGAACGTCTATTAGTGGAAATAACGGTACGACGAGAGAAAACAGACAACATAGTACAAAGAATATACGGTGAAGTCTACGAAAGAGAAACTAAGTCTATGATAAAAATCCTATGTACCGAGGCTTTCACAAGACAGGAGATTATACAGATGTTGCAACTGAACAGTCAGTTGGCAGTCGACATTGAATGTATAACATCGAAAAGTGTAATGAAAGCAGACACTGCGAAAAGTTTGATGAGACATGGATTAACAAATGCTTTTTGGGAAAGTGTTAATACCAGTAAGAATAACTACCCCGCGACTTTTGGGATGGTGACAACGTTGAATATGGATGGATCGTACGAAAATATTGAGAAACAAACGTTAACCACATTGTTAAAATGTACACCACCTCCGACAGTATATGTGCCAATGCTATTACCTACATGGCGGTTGAAAAAGAAGAAACCAGTGAAAGCTTTTTGGCATGAGGAGAACACATACGTAAATAAGCTGGAGGACGCTGAAAGAATTGTTATGGATGAGAGGTATAAGAAATCAAAAGAAATCTTAAGCAAAAACGACAACAAGGAGAGAGTATTCATCGAAGGTGCAGTAACCCCATATGACTTATACAACGAAGGTGAACCTATACATAAACAGATTAGAAAAGTGCGAAACGAAATCGAGAAGAGGAGCACAAAGACGGTGATTCTATTTTCTGGAATTAACGATATAGTGTGGGGTGAACTATGGAGCTCCGAATACAGATATTATGATGTGATGCGCAGAGTATAAATCATAACAATGATACGCCTGGGAAAAAATGATCCAGACCAGATAACGCAAGAGGAAATCAGAAATAATATCAGTGCGTTTTATGATGAAGCATCTATATCAAAGTCTTTGAGGTCGACGTATGAATTCTTTTATCCTGAAACGACAGTGCGTCCAGAACTATCACATACAAGCAGGGTAGACGCAATGATGACGCTAATGATAGCGATTAAAGGATTAAAGCTGTACGAAAAGTATTACGAAGAATTTAACAATAAACTCAATGAGTTACGCAGCATGTGTACGATTTCAAATAAACTGAGGAATCCAATGTTTTTAAGACATAAAAAACTGGTTACAACGGAAAAGGAGGTTGTGCTAAAATTAACAAAGAAAAATTCGAGAAAACAGAATGGGAGATGCAAGATGCTAACGAGATGATAAAACAAGCTGCTGAAATGGTCCATGGTGAAAGAGTTGTGATCCTTAATTAGCTATGCTGGAGGGGGAGTGTAACGTAATCTAATCATGTGTGGTCAAAGTAAGAAAATAAAAGAAGAAACTAAGACTGAATAGTAAAATAAATATTAATTGTAAAAACACATGATTAAGATTAATTAGTTATTTTGTAAATTTATAGTGCAGTATTTTTGATATTAATTAATTAATTTGGCGAAACGGCACTAACTAAATCGCAACTGCTAATTAAGGCAGAACTGCGTAATCAGCAGACGAAAAGAAATTAAAACGTTCGAAATTGTAAACAACTGGAATTAGCAGGTACTAGTTAAATATTTGATTGTTGTTAATTGTTTCACTATAAAAAGTGTGTAGTTGATCATTTTGTTGATGAATCTAATTTACTGGATTTACTTTACGTTTTTTGTATCAGGTTATTTTATTTAATACAATGGAAAGCTAAACGTTCGAGCTCTCGGGTATTCTAGATGGTGGTTCACGAATCCAGTTAATGGGTGCATCGTGTATAGCTGGTGCTTACCCGAGATGCTCTTAGGTTAGGTGTAAGAATAGGGGTTTTTACTCGTATTAGCTTTCCTATCGTTCGTTGTTCATATTACAATATTTATTACATTATGCTATTACATCTAGCTACATTAGGAAACTTCATTATTTGTTTGTATTATATTGAACAGAGTTTATTACGTATGATTACTAGTGGACTGACGGACTATCGATTCATTCCTTTTTCCTGGACCGTATTGATTGTTCATATGTACTCTAGGTTGGCATGTAATTATTTATATGTAAGGTTATTATATGTACGAACTCATAACAAGCTATTGCATCCCGGTTGCGAGATTCCTTTATTAAACAACTTCATTGATAACAAGAACAATCAATACATTAAATTAATAAGGTATCACACATTATCACTATCGTACTCCCACACACACTTCCATTACACTGAGTCATCTGAATTGTGGTTGGTGTCTCTATCGATGTGTCAGTTTCGTATGGAAATACTCGTTATAGCGTAGTTCTTCAATTCCTCTTTTGTGCTTTGTTGCAGGTCGGGTAAGCGTACCCTGTACTTTGTACACTCTGTCTCGTGTCTTGGATCTAAAACCATAGTCGTTAGTTTCATATCAGTATTAGTTGATGAGATAATAGTTTAATCATTTAACGGCTAAACCATAGAACAGAAAGAATAGAGACAGATACTGGAGTCTGTCACCTACCATACTACATAAGGAGGAAACAATTGTTACAGCAGCTCCTAAATTAAGCTAAGACTTACTAGTGTGAAGGTTGGCAAGATTCTACACTATACCCATGGGAGGAATAAATAACTGCAGCTGTTTCTTTTCTGTAGATAAATCACTTAAGCTTTTTGAGCTGTACCATACTCAAAGTCAGAAGGCATTGCGATTTTGAACAAAGTCATGTCGATATCAGGATTTTATAACCTAAATGCAAGCCGATACATACGTCTTGATCACTTGGGTTTTTCAAATATTGGATATCTTTATTATCTATTGACCTATTATCGTTTTAAATTTTGATATAGGATCATCACAGAATTTAAAAATCTTGTGAAGTTTGAAGTAAAATGCGATGTATTGTTTTTCAACAAAAGCTACTATTTCAATTAGAAGGTCCATTCATAATGTAAAATGAATTTTATTATATCTTTTACTTCTCAAAATAAAAGAGTCACTGGTCATAATATTAATCCCCGTTGAATATGTAATTTTAAAATGATGTTAAAATAAATTATTAACATGCATCTCTTAAGCCTGGCGGGTACATGTGCTCCTGCCTGTGCAACTGTCTATAGATTTTGTTGTTGTAATGAATTTTGGTAAAATAATACATTGTAGCATCTATTCCACAAGTAAAAGTGAAAAGGAAATTTGAAGTTTGGAGTATAATAAATACAAACTATTCTTCATTAGCCCTATTCAACCTGGGTCGTTTTAGGCTCCTCGGGCACGGGGATGATTTCCTCTGGATTGGTTTATGATATTAATACAAAACTTTGTACAAATATTCATTATATAACCACTATGAAACTACACTTTCAGAAATGTGGTGCCATCACTTTGATGACGTTTGGAAATATCTTTGAAATCAATTAAATACAGGTGTTCACAAAGTCTTTAAACAATTTAAAAAGTTTATTAATATTACAACTGAAGTTGGAAAAAACTGAAATTTAAGTAATATCAAGTACATAGTAAAATTTCTATTCTAAACATTAATATGTTTTTAGCCAATTTTGTAACAATATCTCTTTTTTAAGTCACTAATATATTGAAAAATACAATAATTTTCTGCTCGCTGGATTGGAAGAGGTGAGTCGATAGCGTGACCTCTAGTTTCACGAATGTAACACCGTCGCATTTTTTCTTGTGAGATTACATAAAAGATATTATGTACAGCACCAAAGTACAGGATATAAATAAAAATATTTGTAGAGATAATTGATGAAGAAATATTAGAAAAATGTTTGGAGATTATTATAGTTCATTCATAAGCTATCAAATACAATTCTCTTTCTCACAAACAACAATATTAAGTTTTTGCAAAATAGGAAGACTATGCCCCGATTGAAAGACAACATCATACATAAAATGAGCAAAATTTTAGAAAACATTTCATGGGTTTCTTCATGAACCCAAACAAATGATAAGAACTTCAACAAATCTCATTAAAAATGCTCCTCAAGTTTTTGAATAATGCTCAAAGAAATAATTCCTCCCCAGGTCATATAGGGTTAAGCATCTGCATGCATCGTTGGCTTCAACTAGCAACAAATTTAATTTATTTAAGTGTTGTTTGCAAAAAGCAGGATTTCATTTTAATTTGAAATGGATGTCAAATTATGTAATAGATGCGTCAATTATTATCTATTATCCGTAGACCATTCAGCATAGAACCTAAGTTCGTTCTTGAAATTCCGTATGTTCACAGAAGTGACGACTTTAGCATATTGGCAGAACTAGATTGAAAAAAATTTAACAAATCTTAACGTTCTGAATGAAGGTCTTTAAGTTGACACTTTGTTTGTAGTGACAAATTCTAAGATAAATACGTGGCTTAGACAAATACAGATTGTAGATCAAAGTGATCAAATAAATTGATTTTATTATACTCCAAATGCATTTCTATTTTTAATAAGTTTACATATAGATAAGTGTAGTAAAATTTTAATTTACCCAAATTGTAAGATAGACTTAAGAAGACAGGAACGATTCGCTTTAAAATGCCTTAAAACTAAGTCGGCATTTTTATTACGTGCTACTTGTCAACTATAACTTCGTTGCACATTTTTTGCATATTTCTTGAATCGCAACCGGATAGTTGGCAGGTAATCGCCAAAATGTATGTAATTGTAAAATGCGGAATTTTATTTACGTTTTAGTCGATTTAATCACAGACTAAATACCGTGGGAACGAGGTATAAATTTATTCAATGGGGCGTTGTGATTTTACAGTGCATTGCAGCGAATCAGATAACATATTTTTGTTTAAGTCTACATTGCCTTAGGATATATGTATATATCTAAAACTTAAAAATCGTTTTACTAAATTATTACTCAGACTACATTTTAAATTTTTCTAAAAAAATGAGTTGCTGTTTCACATTGACGCAGTGCTCGGAGTTCCCAAACAGTCGTTATTTTCTAAACTCTAACTATATTGAATGCAAAAACTCCATCGAGAAAATTCAAAGAAAAATCAATACTAGAATTCTAATGAAAATCCACTTTTAAATTTGGTAAAAAAATAATCCATTGTATTTGCAGTCGTTTATTGAATTGTAAGTAGTATATTTTAACTTTAGAAATTCGAAATGATATTAAGACTTACAAACAAATTACTCTATTTGAAAATACCCCTCACAAAATAATATACGTCATCTACCTTCTAGCAGAAGTTAATTTTATAAATATTTCATTTAAAAATTTGTTTTTTTGTGTATGTCTGACTGATTTCAATCTAAATATACAAAATATTTAGAATGATAAACGTTTCTATTTTTCTGAAAAAACTGTGAATGGCCTTGCATTATCAAGAAATGGATCTCAATTTCACTAGTTTATTTTAGAAATTAGATATCCATCTGAAGTCTAATCATGAATGACGTTAATTAGAAGTAATAGATCTATAATTAACGTCATGGTTAGCACGTGATCTCGTTTTAGCTAATTAGTTTTTCAAGAACAGTAACAAACAAATTTAAAAAAAATATGAGTTTTATTTGTTTGCTAAGTTTTATAATCAGGTTTCGCAAATAATTCTTCACTTAGAAAAATACTTAAAGAGCAGCATTAGTTTTTATATTTGTTTGATACATATTTTCTTCAAGAAACTTTTTAATATATCAGTAATGGATACAATATTTTTAAGGGGTGACTTTTATCTATTCAAAAAGAGCGGGTGAAGTTTCCAAACTATGTAAGTAGCTGGGTGTAATTAATATGAAAATATTGTTACTATTATTACACAGCCTCAACCAAAGAATAAAAGTTTGCATAAATTTAACTACCGACGATTGTCTTTTCTAATCCAAAAATATAATATGTACATGGCTATTCATGTGACCCTAAACTAAAAACACAAAATATTATTAATCTATTCCATATGCATCAATTTATTGACACAACTGTCTGCTAGGTGTTACATGGGCAAACAGCGTTAATAAAAAGAAGTCAAGCTCATTTACCAAATAGGCTCGATGAATAATAAAATAGCACTAAAAAATAAAATTTATTTTGTGTAGATAGGCTTCAAAAGAAAAAAAGAAAGTAACTGGTCACCCCTTCATATATGTTGATAATCTTATTTAATTTTATATTTGAAAAAAATTTTATTCTTTTTCATGAAATTTTGAAATGAAGTGTTTTTTTTATAGATTTCTCAAGTAATAACTATTGTTCCACTGCAAAATCAGTCTTTCAAAATACGGCATACAAATAATTTTTTATTTACAAAATTGGTTATCCTGCTGGATTTGGAGATATATTTGACAAACAAGATGCACAGTTAAAATTATACTTTCTAGTGACAGACATGTCCTTGCATCATAGCGTGTAGTACTTTTTGCAAAAAAATCAGAAAAAACTATAAGAAAACACTTATTTAAGAAGACAGTTTAAAATGTGATTTAATCAGCCTTCTTTTTAATCAACTATCATTGTTCATAATCAAATTTTTTTTTATATTTGCTACTACTTCCTTCCAAATTACCTAAAAAGATACTTTTAGATAAATCATGAGTCCTTCGTCCGCAGATATTTGATATAGTTTTAAGAACAGCTGTTATTAGCATCTGAATTTCTATTTAAGAGTCTATTGCATGTAATGAGGCCTTCTAACATAAAGAGTTTTAACTTTATCTTTGCTGAAAATAGTGAATCACTGGGATGATCATGTTTTTCTGTAAGGATAGAATTATCAAACAGGATAGATAGGTTATAATAATAATAATAATAATAATACCAAAAAATTTATTTAAAGTGCATTTTAGATCACCGAAGCACTTTACATCTAAAAGTTTAAAACAATTTAGTCTTCAAAGGCCAGCTTGAAAATATAGGTTTTCAGAGTGATTTTGAAGGCTGAGAGCGAATTCATATCCCGGAGTTGAGGGGTAAGGTCATTGAACAGAGAGGTTTCAACGTGAGCAAATGATCTCTCTCTATACGTGACGTGTTTCACCACAGTCTCCTCGATGGTACGTGACATCACCTGCCTCATGTTTCGGGGTGGATGGTACAATTGAACGATGTTACTGAGGTACAAGGGAGCAGCAGAGAAGATGCATTTGAACTTGAAGAAATCAACTTTGTACATTGTTCTGTATCTGACAGGCAGCCAGTGCAACTTATGCCATATACGCGTTATAGGTGCATGAAAATCCATTGTCTATCAATTGTTCGTATAAATGTCTATAAAATTGAATAAGGAATATTCAGATGGGCTTCAAAAATCAGCACTTGAATATCTTCCTTACTGAAAGTTTGGTTTCTTATCCCACTCCATAAGCCAATCATGTAAAAGTTTAAATTGAGCTAGTGAATTAGCCTATTTAAATTTTTAATTTCTGTTCCTCTTACAGCCAATTATTTATCTGAACTTTTCCTAAATACTTTCTTTAAGTAGTTATACTACGAATTTATTCTAAAAATAAGTTCATTTGCTAATTGGATTCGTCTTAAGTAGTATTTGAATCAATTGACAAGGTTCAGTAACAGTAATCTGGTTGTAAATATGGGCTTAGGACTTGGCTTATTTGCATAATTGTTAGCTTCAATTTCAAAATTCAATTAAACATTTGTGTTTTTTATAGGTTGATAGAGTTTGATNAACTGTGGTGCGCAATACATTGGAAAGACTTCAAGAAATTTACAATTAAGAATTAAAGAACACAAAAATCAATCGACCACCTCTGATCATTTAAAGAACTGACATATGAAATTTACATATAACATTTTATCCAAGGCAATTGATAATTTTCAACTAAGCATCATGGAATCAATGTATATAGAATTGCAGGAACCAAGTTTAAACAAAAAAGATAAATATAAAATACAAACTAAATTTACCAAGGATATAGTAAAAAATTCAATTTGATGAATATTTTGTGAATTTTATAGTGGGAAACTTGTTGACAATGGCAGTGGCATGCCGAACCATGTTAAGTAAATGATGCGTTTTTTTTTAAAATTCATACATAAACTCAAGAATTTTGAGTTAATCATGAAGTATTATATGCAACCACATCTTCAATCAAGTGGAAAGTACCAATATATTAATAAAAATATTTAACCAATTAAACATTGTTGTTAAATTTGAGTTATTCTCTTCGCAGTTTTGAACTTAGATGACCAAATGAGTAGTGATATGGCATTGAGAACACCTGAAATACCTAGAAGCAGCATAGCTCAGCAGAATAAAAAATTTGCCAAGAATCACTAAAATATCTCAACCAAACTCATAACGTAAGGTAAAAAATTCAACCCAATCCATGATCAAGAAACTTGTTCAGCTCTCTTTTGCGTCTTTGATATTATTCATATTATGTCACCGTAGTTGTTTGCACACTTTGCTACTATCTCCACTTCACCGCTTAACGCTAGACTTTTTTTATTTTTTTTGATAAACTCAAATAATAACTAGATTACATGTCCATCAAAATATTGCCTAATCTACGCTTTTATCCTCACTATATTGCTTATCATCCCTCAACTAAGCTTGGTTGGGATTTTCTAATGCAATGTCTATTAATCAATACAACGGTACATTTATAATTCACAGGTAGCAATAGATGTATTTTGTTATTTAAGTGCTAAAACAATTTCTTTGAAATTTATTGTTTGCTTTGGTGAAGCTGTATTTCAGTGTATAATATTAATAATTGGAAACTTTTAATTAAATCTAAATTATGAGATATTTTGAAATTGATTAAAATTGTAATTTCCACTTTTAAACACTTAAGATATTTTACAAAAGGCTAATACCCATGTAGGTACATTCATGTGAATTAAATATTTTATGAATCAAATGCTGCCTTTATTCTTCTATAAATACAGGTAAGATTGATTAAATTACTTTACGAAAATTCTAAATAATTAAGTAAATTGTTTAGGATGTTGTTAGTACTATTGTGACGCCAAAGTTCAAATTTCATTTTAAGTAGTTTACTTGTGAAAATATATTCATGAAAACAACAACGCTTATTCGTCTAATTTTAATGCCGCCTCCTTCAGATTAGGCGCTTTCTGCTCTTTCGTAATAAGTAAAAGATTAAAGATATGTTTATAGTAAAAAAGATTACTGAAAATTATACATATTCTATTCAAAATAAGACATAAATAAAAAATATATATTTAAACTTTTCATATAAACTTTTGAATAGTTACATTGTCTTAAAGCGGTGAATGGCGAGCAATTTCTTTTGACTTGTGGAAGAACGTGCATCATCTTGATTTCGAGAAGATCGAAGCATCGTGCTTGTCTTAAGATGATGAATGCTTAGATCCTAAATTATAGCCCTAAATTTTAGAACATTTTTTACTTTTTAATATTTATATGCATTTTCCAATTTTTTAGGACAGACAAGTGTAAGAAACTGAAATACTTGATTTGTTATTTAGTAACTTATGAAGGAAAGAGTAACATTCGATTAAGTTGTTTTCTATCTCTTAAGTAATAGCTCAATATATTCTAAAAGTGAAAATTTTATTAATCGATTATTATAAATCAAATTTCCTTAATATAAAAGATGAACGGAAATAAAATCAATATAGAAGTATTGGTTTTGTATTATTAACGGGCATAAAAACTAATAATACTTTAAAAACATACGTTAGCAATTACATATCTGCCATCATCAATGTTAACACCAACCACCTACTCCAGTAATGTTTATGATTAATGGATCATCTGGAAATCTGGAATGATTCTTGGAAATAGTTTTTGAACGTTGGTTATTCATATTTGGAATGATTGCTTGATATTGATTTGGAATGGACTTCTGATAGAAGGGATTTCTTGCGAATGAGAGTGTAGTACATTTTGTTGTTAATAAATACTTAGCGGTGACGTAACACTTGAGAAATTTCGTCACTTTTATTTCAGTCCCACGCTTATGATTACTCTACGCGTTGATTGGACAGTAGACGTACGATATAAATGTGCTTTCCATATGTTTCACGCGCAATTTGAAGCTTATATTCTGTAAGGTTTCTTAACACAACAAAACAAATATTTGGCATGGTTTTATGTTTTTCTGCCTTGCTTGTGGCTATGAAAGTTTTTATAGCACACGTTTAAAAAATAAAGAATTCACATATATGGTCAGCATGATGAAATTCAAACAATGAGAAATATTTAATAGTGGAACCACAAGTGAATTGACCACGCATATTTACTATATAAACAGATAATATGGAAAGGCACCTGAGTTTGAAATATGTTGATTTATTAACACATTTCTGTTCATGCCTAATATGGCTTCAGAAATATAATTAGACTCTCAATAAATGACACTCATTTATCCCATTTTCTATGCTCAAATGACCAAATATACTAACAATTTGTAATAATTACATGCAAGATTATATCAAAGCAAATTTAAAGATTGAATTCGAAATTTAATGAAGGTGATAAAATCCAAAGTGAAACTAAGGTTTTTCCATGCAAGTTTGATATTCATTGATATCTTAAATATTAGGCTTCTGCACTACACCAATAGAGGTTAAAATTGTCTTAGATGTAATAATTGGTATGTTTGCACCATACATTCATTATTTGGCTTGTTATTTATCAATAATAATTATTCTAATTTATTATATCTTTCTAAATGCATATTTACAGTGAAATAAAGAGTATGTTATTCTGATCATCATTGGAACTCATTTGTTTAGAGTGCATTTCGCTTCAAATTGGTGTGGCTGTATATTTTGATGGCCAATAACTTACAACTTACTATATGGTATGTACTGTATATGGCAAAATATCAAGTGTCCTGAAGATGAAGCGTGGGTTGCCCAAAAGCATGTACGGTTTTCAAAATAATTAAATTTTAATCAATTATTAACAATCAAGTCCAAATATTCAATGTTTTCTTTAAAATTAATTATTTAATTAATAAATATTATTTTCACCAATCAATCACGTATTTGTTTACAAGTCATTAATGCCATATTTTAGGGAACAAATTCTCACACATGAAGACGTATAAATATCTTAATAATTCAAATTCCTTAAATTGTGCACACCGAGAATTTTAGTACCAGTGGTGTAATAATATATTCCAAGAAAAATTGATGTACAGTATTCTTGTCAGAGTTCATTGATTAAAGATACAAAGCCTTAATAAATGTCTAGCAATTGTATTGATGTTATCTAATGTAAAAGTAAATTGTCAGAAACTATCCTTGAGGTCTGCTCAAACACTATACTAATGCATATGAAAATCGTGTAATGAACTAAGTCAAATATTGATGTGAACCATCACATTTTTTCATAGTAATAAACACTCAATAAACTGAAGCAAAATCAAGTAGTTGAAGTAGGTTCCAATTAACTATTCGATGGTTCTATCGTCTCTGTGTTGCTGATAACTTAAAATGAATTCATGTGGCTTTTGAATAACTGTTGTGATGTGTCAATTATTCATTCATCGCAAACGCTAATGCGTTAGTCATAGCTGTTTTCAGTGACACTGTAAATATAAAAGTAAAAATTTTTATGTATAAAATATTTCAAGGGTGAATCAAAGTTGGCATACTCATCTGTGGGAATAGTTGGGTATGAATGTTGTACTTAATATTTTTGAAAAAATTTCCCACCGATTAATACTATTTGAAAACCCTGTGTAAGTTGAATCTATATATCACTGAGATTATTCAGATTTGTCAATGCCTATTGATCGGATTTTAAAATTATTCGAATTTGACTTTCAAATCAAAAACCCTATTTAACTATATTAAAAAATGGAATAAACAAGTGATGGCCTCTAATCTCTTCAATGATGATGATAGATGAATCTATCATATGCATCTAAAAGTGTATATATACATATATATATATATATATATACTTTAGCAGCGTAGATGTACGCATTAGCAACCTTACGCACATCAAGGGTTACGGGATGCATAATACGTTAATAGTCGTTTCATCTCACCGCCTCCCACTAATGACGTTCAACACGCAGTTTTTGCTTATGTTCAAGGTTTTTAATCTTCACGCTTCATTGAGATTAATTTATGTACATTTTAACATTGAATATTTAGTATTTAGAGAGGTATGTTAAGTGAATCGTTAGTCAGGTCGGAGTGAGAGAATTAATATTCGGTTTTGGAGGTGTTCGGACGATCAAATTCTGTGTCAGGTCAGCTCGAGTACAGTTTTTTTAGTGAATGCCCATTACTGTTGTAAACTGATGAAATAGCATTGCTTGAATTGAATCTTTACTAACAAATGTATCACAGATCTTTGTTTTGAATTTTGGCACTTAAGCTCTGGAAAATTCCCTATATTCTAAAAATAAATATTTTTATTAATATATTGGTACTTTCCACTTGATTGAAGATGTGGTTGCATATAATACTTCATGATTAACTCAAAATTCTTGAGTTTATGTT
>CABFPE010000002.1:4087141-4098784 GCA_900660155.1 Hofstenia miamia
CCTGGGTACAGACCATCTTCACCGGCAGCTTTGTCTTTTAACGATTCAGTAACTTCATTTACTTCTCTTATCGTTATATCATCATCTAAAATTGGAATGTATGGCAAGTCATCTGTTGTAGGTTCTAGGAGGTTCTCATGGGAATTGTACAATCTGGTGCAGTGGTCATGGGACTCCATATCCGTAGGACGGTTCTCATATTGATGACTAAGCAATTTCGTAGTACCTCTCCAATTTATAGATTTCCATATTAGCTTGTGGTCGTTTGATTGGAGCAATTGATTCCAACGGCTCATTGCGGTATCCCTGCGACTTCTGCCGTTCTGTACCGTCGCATGTGACTCCTTTGAAGCTCTGTTTATACTATCCGACACACTATAAAGCAATTCCGCTTCTACGGACGACGTGATCTGTTGTACACTTGGTGGGATAATCAAACTTAATGCATTCTTAAGTAAATCAGGGTCGATCAGCCGTGGTAGAGAACATTTCTTGACGTTATAGCAGTGTTCACTATTACTTGAGTAAAAGCCTAGATAATTACAACGGTTGAGTATCGATGCTAGCGTTTTCGATGAGATTTTTTCACAGTCTATCTGCAGCATGAGGGGGGCATGGTTAGACGGAAGTGAGAGGTCTTGATGTACTTGAAAATTTTTAACTTGGTTTAGAAGTGAAGTAGATAATATGCAAACATCAATAGATGAACCTGTATGCCTGTATGTCAAGCCTCCTGTGAATTCCATGAAGTTGCTTAACACTCCAATAAGGCAATGCGTCATGAAAACTTTTCTGATTAAATCTATGCCATTGTATATACCAAATAGAAGCTAAAATAGTGTGAATCAGTTACGTAAAATTAACCTATTAGACCATCTAAAGCACTTAATTCAAATTATATCCAGCTTTTACTGAACTTAGTAATACGTTTTAAGTTTACTAATTTTTCAGATAAGTAGTCTTCAAAGACCATTACATTTCTTAATCAAAATAAAGAAATACAAAGCAACAATTCAGAATTTTGTATAGGTTTGCCACTTTTAAGTTCCATTCATGCAAATGCCAGGAAATAGAGAAAACCAAATTTTGGAAAAAAATGTATGTTGAACTCATGAATTATCCAATTAGATAAACTGAGTTGCAGGGAACTGTTTTTGTTGCTGTCACATTTGCATACATTGCATTTTTGGAAAGGGGGATGAAGATTTCGAAGGCGAAATTCTAGGCCAGGTTATAAAACTTTTTTGGGATCGAGTTAGCATTTATAATCTTTGCAGGCATCGTTACATGATTGTACATAAAGCTAACAAAATGGAATATATTAGCCAAATTTACAAGATGTTCTTAATGCTAAAGAACTGGAAACTCTTTGCTTACTCACAGTGAATTTTGTCCCAAGAGATTCCTATCTGTTCCATGGACCTCCATTTTCTTTAGGAGTGTTTCCCATTTGATCCCATGGACTGTTCAACAACTTTTAGAATCAGAAAAATACATAAAAGCCATAGCATGCACATTACTAATTCGATCAAGCTGATTGCATTTGTGAAATTCATTCTTGGTTACCATCCTGTAGATCCTTGCAAATGAGACATGTTACCTGTACATGTAACTAAGTTTTAAAAATAACTTACTATTACGCAACTGTACACAAATCAACCGAGATACAGTGAATGCCACATAATTTATGAATTGAAAAATCATATTTGAATTTTAAAACTTTACAAATACATTTACATATACATTCATACTTTTCTAAAATTCAGCTTATGTTTAAAATTTTGTATGTACATTATAAGATTCCGAACTTTAGTCTATCAAACGGAAAAATTGAAGACGTTTTTTATAGGACAATAAAATGGACCTAAAATGAAGCGAATTTGTATTAAATTAAGCTTCCAGACCATGCGTCCATCTTTGCCCTGGACTACCCTCCTGTATCCGCAGTGAAGTATATAAAAGTTTTTCTGAGAAATTTTTCTCAACCAATAGTATAAATTTAGCTTCTAATAAAACTTTTAAGCCGTCTATTATGTTAAATAATTTTGTGGTTTTTCTAAATATATAACGTATGAAATAAGAAAATGTTCCAATGACATCACAGTTTTGATGGATCTAAAATTGTACCATTCATTAAGAAATCGATGTTATAATTAATTTATGTGCGAATGAATTTTTATAATTCCCGAAAATCTAAACTTAGACAAGACTGTAATTATATGCACAAGCTTAAAAGTGTAGGAATTGCATAGCAGACGAAATTCTAAAATAGCATTCACAAAAAAAATTGTTTGTGAGAACAGTGAATTATCTGGAAGTCATAAACTGAAATATTGTAAGCTTAGCTCTAATGATAAACATTTAATTCAAATTGAACATTAAGTGTTACAATTTCATTATTTTCGCCTTTAGATTTCAGTATCCTTTAAAAAAATACGTTAATCCATCTTATGTGGTGCAACATTCTGCATTCATTGTTTTGTCTTTTTATCGTTTTAGAACTATAATTGTTAGTTAATATTATGCAACTCATGTTTGCCTAAAATTTTTCTGTGAGCTCTAAGTCGTGTATCCCTTTGACTTCAGGCACAGCAGAAGATGTAGATGGATATCTATTCATTGGCATGACGAATTACCTTCAGGAATTTGTAACGAAAAGAAAGTTTATTAAGGGTTACATTACATTCAGGAAGAATCATCATACGCATAGTGACTGCAAGCAGTTCAAAACATGAACATTACGTTAATGAATGTTGAATGGACACCTTATTATACTGATAATCATCTTGAAATGCTTTCATTTGAAAGTTTTCTCTCAAATTGTGGCTAAGACCTAAAATGCATGACAATATTTACATATTCAAATGGGGGGGGTTATGTTTGTAATATCTTTTAGGTTGATGCACGAAGCAAATAGTTTTTCTATGTGCATGTCTTTTATAACAGGGTTCATTTTGCAATTTGCAATGATAGAAACACTTATATGATCAAAACACTTGATGTATAGGAAAGCTATAGGATGATATAGATAATTAAAACGTGTTACTGTAGATTTTTTTTAAATTAGCAGCAGTATGCATTTAAGAAAATACGATATGAGAGCAATTAATTGTACTGAAGTTGTATATTTATCGTGACTTGATAAACACCTATTCTTTTGCAAACGCATTCATAATAAGAAATTTCTATTCCTAAAATTCAATATAGGAAATTTTGAAAAATCATATCTTTGTAAACTCTTACTCTATGTCTTTGAAAGCACCTTGTTTTGCCACGCAGTCGGAGCTAGACATCGTTTAAATATGTATATGTGGGGTTTTTTCTTAATTTTAAGCATTCTGGAGAAGATCTCAAGTTCACTTATTGTACAACTTTCTGACGACGGTAATAATTTCAAAGACTTTCAAAATCCCTCTTAACCCAACCCGATAAAATATCTTTTCAAGTAGGCTAATACTTTGCGATCATGATGTATTTCAAAGAAAGTAATAACTACAATTAGTGAATAGTATAAATGATGATTCCGACACGTCATTTGGAAAAGATAACCCAACCCAACCTGATCCATAGGGCTTTCTTGAAGACGTGATTTAACGCAACCCACGGCTGTGATGATTAGATCACATACTTATACTTTAGTCAGAGATCTCAATACTCAATGATAAAAAAACAATTTTCTAAGAGAGGTGCTGTAGAGAAGGGGTCTCAAGTTTTTGATGACTTCATATGGAGAAATTGAGAACATCATTTTTGTAAATGTTGTAGCCATCTAACGGATCAATTTGAAAATATATATTGCCAGCAAAATTAAAATTTACAATTTATGCTAACAGAAAATGCTTTGTAGGAATTAATTATAGCATTCTCTTATCGAATGCCAGCAAAGCTGTTACCATAAATATTTAGCGCGCGGCAAAATGAATCAATAACAACCTATAAGAGCTTTTATGAGCATTTTCTAAACAGTGGATATAGTTATTTTGACATCTACATCTAAACAAACAAAACCGTTAATCCTATTTAAAGTATTGCAACTACTAGATGGAACTTGTTGAATGCATATAAAACAATTTTGTATACTGTAAACTATCTTGCTTTATTTGAGTTTGCATGAAAATTACATTAAGAATGAAGGAAATTCATAAAAATTAATAGTTTGTATAGCGGCATATTTAAATCAATCATTTTAGGCATATTCAAACTGCAGATTACAAACATTCACTAGCAGAAGCAGAAGTGCAAGCCAGTTGGCACTGACCACCGGTCATATGTTCGAATTTGAATTAATCTATGTAATTAATTATAGTTAGTGATTTTAGTAATTATGTGATTAACTGCAAGCATCAGTGTTCATTAATATTAATGAACAGTTTTATATAGCTCTGGGCAGTTTAGGGTTAAGGGGCAAATGTGTCAATTATTCTTCTAGGTCACGCATGACCCGCGAAAAATTTGACACAAAGCTAAAAATTAATTGATGTTTACCGAAAAATCATATTCTGAAGGGCGGCCCCAGTAGTTGGCCGGCAATAGCTAATACCGACCGGCCGGTTTTGGCCGGAAAATTATATTAGCATTGTATATTTAATCTATGTAAGTACATTGTATATATATATATATATATATATATATATATATATATATATATATAAGCTGTGTTTATCTAGATGATTACACATGCAAAGAGCTGATATTGCATAACGCAATTTTCAATCTATTATAACTACATTTCTAGCAAAACCCAATTTGGATATTTTCATTTTCTCATTTCTTTGCATAACTTTAATCAGTTGTTTCCACTCGGTGATCATACATTCTTTCAATGAGAACATAGGTCTTGTCAGTGCATAAGAACATTTTATCGTTGCATTTAGGATTGATGCCGGTTCCAAGGAACGGGACGTGACAAAATGTTTCCTCAGTATTATCAGAACAATCAGATTTCCCATTACACGTTTGCCATACGGGAATGCATTCATAGGTTTTGGAGCAAGAAAATTCTTCTGAATGGCAAGAGTAGATAATTTTGGAAGGCGACTTCACAGTGCAGTGATCTTCATGGTCACCATTGTTACAATGAATTAAGCCATCACAAACCTAAAAAATATTAATTTAAGAATGCAAATTGTTGTTAATACCAAGTCCCAAAGGTTGCAGAATGATTTATCTCTACAAACATAGCCTTTGCACGTTTCAGGAGGACAGAATTATTCATCAGTGTAGTCTCCACAATCATTTGCCATATCACACACTTTTGATTGAGGAATGCTGACGTTGTTTCTGCATTTGTACTCCTTCAACATGCAATTTCAGTAGGCTGATTTGCAAAGAGCAGCTGATTCATCTGAATTAGCACCACAATGTTCCACATGATCACATGTTAGATCACCACCAATACATTTGCCATTATCACACAAAAATTTGTCCAGTGTGCATTTAGGAAGTGTAGGACAGAAAACCTCGTCAGATCCGTCTGTGCAGTGGTTGATGCCGTCACAATAGAAATCACCATCTATGCAATACCCGTTGCGATATTTGAAATCGGTCAACCCGCATGTTTCAGTTGGAGGCTTAACAGAAGGCCGCTTGCAAAATTTCCTTAAATAAACATCAATTTACGAAATAATATACCTTCGTCAAAACGATCACCACAATTACCAATGCCATTACAAACCAAGCTATGGTGCAATCAACTTCCATCTCGTCTGTGCAGTGGTTTATGCCATCACAGTAGAGATCTCCATCTATACAGTGCCCATTGCGACATTTGAAATCAGTCAGACCACATGTTTCAGTTGGAGGCTTAAGAGAAGGCCGCTTGCAAAATTTCCCTAAATAAACATCAATTTACGAAATAATATACCTTCGTCAAAATGATCACCACAATTACCAATGCCATTACAAACCAAGCTATGGTGCAATCAACTTCCATCTCAACAAACAAATTCGAACAATAACATTCTGCAGCTGCAGTAGTCGTGATGGGTGGTGGACAGAACAGACCTTCATCGGATCTATCAGCGCAATCAGGTCGACCTTCACAAGCGTATTCTTTAGGAACACATTTTCCAATGTCAGTGCATACAAATTCATTCATTAAGCATCTTGGTGCTGGCTTAGTCGGGGGTTCAGTAGCACAAAAAATTCCTTCATCCGAAGCATCTTCACAATCAATTATTTGATCACAGACTTTGGCTACTTCAATGCATTTCTTATTTCTACAAACAAACTCCCTTTCAATACAAATCTCTTCCATTCGTGGAGGCTGCTCAATTGGCGTGCAAAAACTACGTTCGTCAGAACCATTAGTACAATCTCTGCGACCATCACACACTTTTGTATGATGTATACAATCACCGTTTACACAAGCATACTCATCTTCAGCACAGACACGCTTAGTAATCGCTGGCAGCGGCGTCGTTGGGCAATTCCATTCGTCATCTGCAATAACTGGACAATCACGCACACCGTCGCATACAGCTCGTTTGTGAATGCAGCTTTCGTCTTCCTTGCAAATGTAATCAGTCGCAGAGCATAAACGTGATGGCGTAGTGGTTGAAGGAGGTTCAGTGGGATGGCCGCATTTAGCTTCATCGCTCCAATCAGCACATCTATTCAAGCCATTGCATTCACATGTTTCTGCCACACAACGTCATAAACAATACATAAAATTACCATTTCATTATATCATATCATTATAGCATGCAAACTGATCAGAAGCACAGTTTGGCTATTTTGTAAGTTGGAATGGAAACGAACTGAGTTTTTCATCCGACCCATCTGCACAATATTCGGTACAATCGCAAAGCCATTTCTTTGAAATACATTTAGCACCTAATTTGCAAAGAAATTCATCGTCACCGCACATTTGAACATTGTTGCAGAATTTTTCATCGGTTAAATCACCTCTGTCATTCTGGGCATNTTATATAGAGGGAGAGGGTGTGATTAAATTACTTGATCTATTAAAAAATGTGTATATATACAAACAATAATGATATTCACTATGTGTTTACATATTGGTGCTTCAACATTCAAATCATTTAAAACAGTCTACACAATGCTTTTATGCTATTCTAGCATATTGTATTTAAATGTTCATGTAAAAATTGAGAGACGCTAGCATAATATTAAATACTTCAAAATATTGGCAAGGAATTTAGTTTTAATATTTTTGCAATATGTTTTTAATAATAGCAGTTATCCGTTGAGCAACATCAATTTTTACAAAATGCACTCTCAAATTCATGTTTCCAAAAACTAATATAAAATGCTTTGTGGAAAAAAATTGAAAACACATAGAAAAATTCTAAAGACAGATTCCGATAGACAATAAAAAGATCTTTAAAAATTTTAGTATGACTTTTTGAGTTTTACTTTTTTCTTCGAGCAAACATCAATTTAAAAAAATTTTCTTTCAAATCATTGTTTTCAAATTTTAATATAAAATGCTTTGTGTAAAAAAATTGAAAACACAAAAAAGAATTCTAAAAACAGATTCAGATAGACAATAAAAAGATCTTTCAAAAATTTAGTATGACTTTTTGAGTTTTTTATTTTTGACTGTATAATTTGGAAATTTGTTGTTTTTGCCCTTAGAAAATTCCACTATTCGGGGAGACATCTAGCGAAAAAATTAGGAATTTCGACTAGAATTTCTGTGCTTCAATTTCTCCATATGTGTAGACATTGATAATATCGAACAATGTAAAATAAGTTTAATTATATTAATAATTTTGTATTATTCCCAAAAAATTAAAATTATTTGGTTTTAGGAATGGTAAAACTTGGTTTGTGTTCCAATTCTTGCAAATACTTTATGTTATGATTAAGATAAAAGAAAGTTATTATATGGAATAAATTGTTCGTATTTTCTTTCATTTAAAAATTACTGCTTGTAACAATGCTACAGTGCAAATCGTAAGTATGGAGACAACTTCTGACTGTATAAAAAATAGTAAATTCGCAATTATTTTAACATTATAGCATTCGTTTTTTGTGACATATAACCAAATTTATAAATATACTAACGCAAAAAATTTCATCAGCTAACCAATGTGGGTTTTGAAAACACTATTGCACTTCAAAGGCCATCGTTTTAACTACTAAACAAGTTAAATTTATGTAAATCTGAAAACAGCGCTGTAACTCTAATAAATTCAATTGATTTTTAAATTTCTGAGATATTAATATATTCTCGTGGAACACAGTTTTAGGAACTCTGCCATGTTATCTGTAATATCAAACGCAAAAAACTGAAACGAGCAGATTAGACTAGAATGTTCATTCCCATTATGTAAGAGACGTGGTCCACTTCAATACATTAATATGTGAAAATGCAACCGCAAACAACACCGTTAACAAATGACGCTTTACGTAAATGTTAATGTTGAAATTTACGTTAAAGGCGTTTTTTTACGTAAAGGTTATTGCAAATAGCTTTGACACATTTTTCCAAACGGGTCACATATTTTGACCCACGACCCAACCCGACCCGCAGATAATTGATCCATGACAAGACCCGACCCTTAGTATGTTGACCCCGACTCGACTTATGGGTCAGCAGTCAGCTTTTAACCCAAGTTGTATTTGCAAATGTTTGACAAAACTTAAAACAATGTCATTAACAATAATTTAAGATTAGGTTTTATATAGCAGAGTAGATTTTATATTAAATGGAAATGCATGGTTATAGTTTTCCATTAATATTTCAGGGAGATCCTTCAAACAATACATTTCTCTGACTCGGCAATCTTCAAAATTTTGACCCATGAACCGACTCGAGCAAGTGTGGCCCACAACCAGACTCGACCCAACTTTTCTTTGAGCCAACCCGCGGATTGCCCCGTTTGACAGTTTGCCACCCTGATATATATATACATAAAGCGTATCCAGGCATTTTAGAGCTAAACTTGTTGCTTACGGTTGCATTTTCATTTATTAACGTATTGAAGTTTGACCGCTTTCCTAACTACAAATTTAATTTTCCGCACTCCTGGGAAAAATTTCATTTTTATTACATGTCAATAACATCCTAAAAAAAAATATAATTGATGCAAAATTACATCAATTCATATTTAGTTTCAAAAGCAAGAAATCCCTATGAAGCTAATCGCATGCTTTCCAAAAATGTTGAGGTTCTAGCACAATAATTTACTGAAAATATATTTAAGATGAATTTGGATAAAACACAGTTTATAATGCTTCCCAAAATATTCAGAAGGAGTTATTTGATAAAATAATACCCTCCAAATTAATGAATAAATTTAACTAACGCGGGAAATTATATTGCAGTTGTAATTGATAAAGAGCTAAAATTCAATTTTTTTTTCATTTCCAAGAATTCAAAAAATGGCTTGCAGAGTTAAGTATTCATATTATTTAAGAAAACTGGGAAAAGCCTATTACAAACAATTAATTTATATTTTTGTAAAAAGTCACTTTCAATGTACAGCTTTGTATTGCAAAATACTTATATTTAACTGGGCAGCTCGTATCTAAATTACAGGCATCCTTGTTAATCACGTCTTGCTACTGCAAGAAATTTTCACCGCGTGAGAAATATTTTGTTCCTATACTCACAGCAGTTCCTTTGCTGAGGATGTATGTTTTCTTTCAGCAGAGTTATGGCTTTGCATCGCACTATCAATGAATGGTACCAGTTCTCTTGGGACGCATCCCTCGTGAAGTACAAGGGATATCTGTATATACAAAAATATTAATCAATCAGGACCTGTTAAATAAGTAATTTAATACATCAAATAGGCTCTTAAAACGATGCCAAAAATTCTAAAAAGATTCAACTAAAAGGTGAATTAAATTCACCTTAAAAACTACAATTTAGCCAATTCTCACACTTTATGTTCACGAATTAATGTCTTTAGGCTCGGCTCTAACTACGCAGAGAAGTCTCTCGAGTCCCGCAGATACAAGAGGTGGATAGAAAAAAATTGAAACATGTGACAGCAAAAAGTCCATTCTTTTGTGCTTTGCTAATGAAGTATTGAATTTCTGTATTAAGTCTTACTCCTGCAACAATGTGAGACTTTGATCTTCCAGCTTAGTCTGCATTCCCAGTACTGGCTCCATGCGAAATATTTGAATAAATTCGTTCTGTGCCGGTAGGTCACAAACAATAAGCCCATTATCTTCCAATGAATTACCTCAAAGTCAGGAATTGCCCCCCCACCCATTTTCCCCAAGATCAATACAACGATGCAGCAAATTCCCCAGCGTGTAAGAACAGTCCAAGGCGGAAACCTCACTGGAAATGTTTGTCTTCTGTATGCACTTTTTGACAAAAGTGCTTCTAAGGTTGCAATGCATGCACTTACACTCTGTAAAATCCACCTGACGTCTTCAAAGGCCAAATACGTTGCATGCCCATTTAAAAGTGAAGGTGGAATTTACTGAACATCAGACGAATTTCTTAAAATCAGGAAATTTCACATTGTTTATTCGTAGGAGTTAAGTTGGTGAGCCCGCTACTATAATTAAAATATTTGTTGTTGTTGGAACCACTTAAAATTGGTGATTTTCATGTTTATTCAGATATTCTCTACAATGGTAGGATATTTGTTGCAAAACAATTTCTAATTCACTCTCAATTGCATGAGCATACGTCTAGGCAACAACGATCCCAGAATAAATAAATTAATCCAAAAACACCAACATAAAAATTTTAAAGTGAAGCGACTTGTGCCCGCTCGTCTGTTTTATTGCTTTTTTACAATATGTGGTGCGTCTCGAATGGATCAATGATTTCTCAGTGTAGGGTGTCAAGAATAATTCAATATTTTTTAGACAGAATAATTATTTTAGCAGAATGAAATTGAAACCAATCACAACAAATATTTTGAAAAAAATTTAAAAAAATTCTAAAAGTACTTTGGTTATAAACTATGAAGGAAGTCGATGAATACAATTTCGACCAAAAGTCTTGTATTCAATGCAATTATGCCAATAATATAAGTAACTATATCAATAATAATAATAATAATAATAATAATAATAATAATAATAAGAGTCAGAGCAAATTTATTGCGCATTTTATGTATACAATATCTACAAACTAACACATGACAAAAGAAAATAAACATGAACAAATTACTACAAATTAAAATGTACAATATATAATAATATAGTCAATGTTTGAGTGGATGTTTGTGTAGGTGCTCAATGTTGAATGTATGTTTCAAATGCATGAAGTGTATTACCGTCCCCTAATGTATACTGTTTTATTAGAAGAAATTGTTTCAATTTTTTTCTAAACTTTTTATAGTTTTTTTCTATTCGCGTTTCATAATCTAAATTATTCCACAATTTAATTGATATGTGATGGAAGCCATTATAGTTTTTATCTAAACTAAAAAATTTTTGCGATCGCTCATTTAATTTAATATAGTCATTAAGGAAAAGGAGAGATGTTTGTAGAGATTTGAATTTAAATAAGATAGATAGCATATGCATATGAATTTGATAGAACGGAGATAATATTTTATATTTATTACGATATACTGATGCTTCGTCATGCTTTTGTGCAAAGTTTAGAGTTTTTATACACCAATTAAATGTCTTTGATAGAAGCATACGATGTTTCGAATTTAGGTTAGTTAAAAGAAAAGAACAGTATTGAAAATGAGA
>CABFPE010000002.1:4106525-4124852 GCA_900660155.1 Hofstenia miamia
GAAAATTAAACCAAAAGGGAAAATCTATAGTACAAATGAAGGATATTATAAATATCTGAGTCCAGGTATTCAAAAATATCTCACAGATAAGAAAAATCCTGAGGTAATGCAAAAATATATATCCGTTATCTGCATGAATATGGATATTGTATATATGTATATATGCATATATATATATATATATATATATATATATATATATATAAATATGCAAAATCAATAAATATGCACAATTACTTAAAGGGCACAATTTTACATATATTGACTCTATGCATGTAATTGATTGGAAATTCCCAATAACGATTGTTTTTTCAATAAGAAATCCTTAATTTTTTTCTTAAAATGCTTATAATTTGGTTTTATTTTTGTAGTAACATCTAGATTATTCCACAATGCGAAGGAATTAAATGTCAAAGAAATTTTATTTGTTCTTTGATTGAGCTGAATATATTTTTGTAGAAAATTTAGAGAATTGCATTCATTTATAAACTTATGAGTTACATACAAAGATTGATACTGAATAGAATAAAGTGGAGACAAAATATTATAAGATGATCGAAGTTCATTGACTGATTGATGCTTATCAATAAAATTTAGTTATCTTAAGGCCCAATTATATATTCTTGCTAAGGCTGACATATTGAAATATCAGAATTTTTCAAAATATCTGCTTGTTTCGAAATATCATCTCTTGCTGAAACTGATGCGAAATTTGTTTGTTCAGAGTTTTCTTTTCTATCAGTCTTTGGAGATTTTGAAAAAAATCAGCTATACTATGCTGTCGCTTCATTGCAGAGTGATAAATCTACAATTAAATTATTCTTAATTATTATTGAGCTAATCTGTTGAAGAAATAATATATTATATAACAGTATCATGTGATAAATTTAATATTTAGTGTATCACATTATAATATTCCATTACAAATTACATGTAAAACACTCGATATAATTTATCATTAAAATATATTTATCAATTTTACTTAAACGGTTGAACCATTGCTATATGTAGAAGGTTCATTTCACCATATTATATATACATGAAATATTCTGTGCTCGGATCATTTTATGTTTATATATTAATATATTGTAGTTAAATGTTTGCTGAATTTTAATAATAGTTTCAAAATTTTTACTTTCCCATTAATATTAATATAAGAATAAATTGAAATTGAAATAAATTACATTAGTACATTAGCTAAGATATTTTTTAAATTGTTCATTTATAAGACTATTTTATGCTGCAATGATAATCTTGATTGTTTATTATACATATATTATTTAGTTTTTGAATGAAAAATAACATAAATATAAACTAGAATTTGTTTGAGGACTAATATTGATTAACGTATTTCATACATAGATTTTATTATTGTTATATATTTTTTATCGAGATGATTATGTACGTTTCAGTCGAAGAAGGTAATCCAGGAACCGGTTGAGGGGGTTCTGTGAACTTTTATATTTTTAGGAACCGGTTCGCGCGAACCGGTGCGAACCCTTGAACCCCACCACTGTATATATGTATATATATAAATGTATTAGAAGCAATTTTATTGAACTTTTCAATATTCATTTTAAACTCGGTGAACAACATAGACCGGTTTCGATTCTCAAAATCATCATCAGTATGCAGAAATAAATATTTACAATTGACTACATTATTATACATAATTACTGCATACACACTAGAATACATTTAATGTTTTCATGGTTTGTTGCTTATTTAGTAATTGATGTTTCTTTGTTTGCGTGATGTTTAAAGCTTCGCCTATTTTAGCAGGTTGTATTCTTAGTTGTATGTAAAATTATATTCTTTAGCTTGGTGTTCATGCATAAGTATTTCTGATCTTAGATGTCCGTTAATATTCTCCTTAATTCCTTTTACTAAATGTTGCTTTGTATCCTCGACGGATGATTAGCTCTATTAACAGGCCCGCCGGAAGGAATTTTCAGTTGATCGGGCCAGAAAGTTCGAAACCCAACCCAGCTGGGGGTCTTGGGGGGGCGCTGTAAGCCCCCCAAGCGGGGTATGGGGCAGCGCCCCAGAAGTTTTCTGAAATCCATGCATTTTCAACTTTCAAAATAGTCAATTTTTGCTCCTTTTACACCGGATTTTCTTAGGATAACTTGTCCTTTCAGTGGTCTACTTATAATAAATGATAAATACATGATAGAGAGGAAGCATGTATAGTGAATACATACAGTAATTGCCTGTGAGAAAGTTATAAATAAAGTCAAAATTATGCTAGAAAAAGTAGATACATGTATCAGATAAGAAACAGAAAATGAGTAGATTACTAACAAAATTTCCCAAAGAGAGAAAGTCGGTGTTCTGAGTCCCCAACAAAAGAAGTGGCCACTTCTACACAGGATAGTGCTTGGTCGGCCCAAATTTTGGTCGGGCCAGGACCCGACCGACCCGACCGGGTCCGGCGGCCCTGATTAAGCAAAGCTTTGATTGTATTTATTTTGTATGCTTTGCTACAATTTGAGTGGTAGCAAGGCCTTCTATAAATACTGCCCGGAACCTTGCAGCAAATTCTAAATAGTTAGAGGCCACAATAAATAATAATGCTAATTCACACCGCTTGGACTCGCATCCTGCATTTTCAGTGTGTGTAATATGCCATCCCATCATCTGCAAGGTTTTATTTAACCGGGTGCATTATCAAGATGATTAATCATCAGTAATTATTGAGTTAGCTTTATGTGCAGTGTCTTCTCGCTATATCATCGTATAGAATAATGGTTAACAAATGTTTCATGCCCAATTGCAAAACTGGCTATCGCTCAACACATTCAAGATTATCAGTTTTCCACTTTCCGAAAAACAATCTAAGAAGGATATGGATCAAAGCAGTCCGGCGGAAACCAGAATATACACCACATTCAGTTGTTTGTGAACGCCACTTTAGCCCTGACTGTATCGTTACAACTTCATCTGGCAAGAAAGGCTGAATCCCAAGATGCATTGCGTCCCAACTGTATTTGATTTCTCTCAAAGTCAACAAGTATAACAATTTACTATAATGCAGTTATTTTCACTACATTTATTGCTTGTATTTTAAATAACTTAGGGAAATTTTAATATAAATATTGTTTTTTAATGTTGACATACAGTACATATTCTGGCATACAGCAAAGAAATTTTTAGAAATTATTTATTATTTTGTTGAATTAAAACAGTTTTTATACTAAGTAGAATTTGTGAGTGCTGTTGCTTGCAGTGTATTACTAAATGTATTCCAGTTTGCATTCATATATAAAAGTTCTTGCGTATTTTATTCGTACCTTTCATGTAATTTTTCGCATTCATCATATTAACATCATGTATTATACTTTGCAATACTCGAGTTTGAATATTGCATTTTTTAATTACGTAGTATCAACAATCCATTTTAGGCTACTATTGAAATGAGTGGTGGCAGATTTTTGGTAGGACTTCAGGAAATTGAGCGTTCTGAAAGAATAATGAAGCTAAAATCTATTTTGATGCAAAATGATGTTTCCAACCTTAAACACGGTTTGGAAAAACCTTTATTTTTAGATCAAACAATTCAGCTTTCAGATGATAATTGCGATTTAAAATCAATAGAAATTGAAATTTGTTGTTACGTTGCTGGGTACATTTCGAACAAACTTTTGAAGAATCCTGCAATATCAAGTTGTTTCTAATGCCATGAAGTTTTTTTAAATTCAAGTTCTGATGCAAATGACGATGTATATTACAAATATTTGCAGGATTTGAATAGAGGTGGCTTAAAAATTCATTCAATGCAATTAGTTGACGTTGTAGCTCGCTACATGGAGTTTTTGGCAGTTAATTATAAAGAAATCTGCAAAACGTTTTCAAACAGTTTGCGACTGGTTTGTATTAAACTTCTTCAGCATGCAGATATCAGTGTTATTTTTTGTTGTGAGCATTTATATTGTATTTCAAATTGCATTGCTTCTTCTTGCTGTAAGTCATTTTTTTAATAACATGCAAAAAATTGTAAAAAGTGCAACTACTGTTTGTAAAAAGAAAAAAATAATTATGTATTTTTGTTTGAATATGGTATTTTTGTAACATGAATTGCTTTGTTTTTTCTATATCGACGTGTACATGTAACTAGAATATATACATACATTTAGTATTTTTAGGGCAATCGCAAGTTGGCCTTTATAAAATAGGTCAAATTTATATTAATTTTGTAATGGCCTCTAACTTTTAATGCTCTACTGCAAGGTTACGGGCCGTGTTTATAGAAGGCCTTGGTGGTAGGGAATGCACGACCCAGAATTTGTCTTTATGTACCAACTAGTTTTGTTTTCTTAGTAGAATTGTGTATGCACATTCACACATCTAGAAAATTTAATGTGTTGTTTACTTGACATTCCATGGTGAATTGAATATCTTTAAGATGACTATTGAGATATTTTAGAAAATTGTTTGCTTCTTTTTCTTTTAATATTGCAAATACATCTTAAACATATCTAAAGTAGCACTGTGGCTTGGTTATAGATGTTTTTTCAAATGAATTTGATAATTTGGAGAGAAAATCAGGAGTGTCTTTCAAATTGTACTTGGGTGGAATATAAGGTTTTAATGATTGTTCAAACCTTTTATCAAACTTACATTTTGAGAATTCGGTGTTGATAAAATAGGTCTCATTGGAAGATTCGTTACATCTTTATGAATTTTCGGGAAACCATATAGTCGACAAGGTTGTAAGCCTGTACTTCTGAATTTTTCATAAAATTATTTGCTCAATTCTCCATTCTTTTTCATTTCTAATTGTTTTTAGTAAATTTCTCTTCTTTGATAAATTTTGTTGTAATAGCTATTAGTGATACATTTCTTTATAAATTTTGTTTGGTCATCTAAAATTGCTTCCATCATTGTTGTGTAAATCAACTTATCCATTACTACAATTCCATTACCTTTGTCAAATTTGGAATATATATATATATATATATATAGTTATCTGAAGAAATTTCTTTTAAGGAGTTAATTAGAGTATTTGGTTTTCTTGGTATTTGAAGTTATTTAAGGTAATTGTCTAGGAGATTTTGGATATTTCTAAGCCAGTTTTCACAATCATTTGATATTTTTCATTGTGAATTATATTATAAGAAGTGTTCTCCGTAATTTCTTGCTTTTATCTTCTTTATCTTATTAAATTTGCTAGGCCAAATGAAAGTGCAGTTTCTTTGTCTTAGTGAAAGGTTGATTACCGTGTTTTTAACACTAAAAATGTTCAATTTCAGATTTGCTTTTTGGAATTAGATTACTTAATTTTGTTGTATAACGCTGTTTTATTACATTTAGTTGCTTGTGGTTATCAGTTGATAGTAACTGTAAATTTGAACAATTTAGTCCAAAACTGTTAGAAATGTTTGGTGATCATCAAATACGCTATATTATAAATGCCTGTAAGTTTTTTGAAGAATTCTTGCGTGGTGGAGAATAATTTTGTCATTGAATACATACTTTTCAAGTCAAGTAAATATTATTAATAATTTGAGTGGGGATCAGCCTATGGGAAATTTAGAGTGTGGTTGCGAAATGATTCTTGGGAGGGACAAATGTTGCGTGTAAATTACATCTCAGTTTTACGGGGGCATTCCTATAATGCCAACTATTTCAGACAATGCCACACAAGAAAATGCAGATTATATAGCATATTATTTGGTTTATTAATTTAGCTTGTTAAGTTTTATTGATTCCCTGCTATTTTTTGTGACACATGCTGAGCAATTTAATGTATTGGAGATTTCTGGAATTAACAACACTAGAATTTCGACACATTAGTTGTAGGTATAAATCACGTATTGTCAAATAACTGGATCAAAATACAAGTAGTTGTGGGAGAAAGAATCAGTAGCTATTTTACATATATGTACAATTACCAAACATAATCAGCGGAATCCGCGCATAATCTTATAAGATTAGAAAATAATTAATTCTAAGAAGTTATCTAGCGATCACAATGTTACTTTTCATGTTACAGGATTTTCTAAAGGGGGACAAGGACATTTCAATGGTGATCAAGATCAATAAAGTGTCCATTTCCTCCGGCAACTGTCAAATAGTTCATTATAATTCATTTTATCATTTCATAGCCTTCAATTTTTTTTACTAATTTTATATGTCTGAGATATAAAATCAAAGTTGGAATTCCACTTGACTTTTCTAGATGACTTTAATTCCAATAATAATTCTAAGTTATATATTTTTTCTGTCATTATATAAATGCCATAAAAAGAAGTCAATATATTCAAACTGGCAGAAATTAATTTTCAATTGGTTTTAAATTTAAACAAAAAACTGAAGCAATAAAAGTCTCACCCAAGTTAATGTAATTACAAATTCTAAATTAATAAACCTCAAATGCATAATATTGTCCATTTGAAGCATGCTTTTTGCCTAAGGAATAGCAAATAAACATGCGATAAATTTGGCATTGTTTTATGCAATAAAAGGAAAATTTTCATGAGTTTACTCCCACGTCCTAATAACTGCTGACATTCAAAGGATTAAGTGATGTGTCGATGTTTACCTCATGGCTCTAAATTACGTAATGATTAAATTTAAACTCACACCTGTTCAGTTTTGTGGTAACACTTGTTCAAAGCAAACAACAAATTTATAAAGAACATTTACGAAGTACCTATTTTAAACCACATCGTTCAAATTAATTTTTTTAAATTGCCTATTTAAACTTTAAGAAATATAGCTTTGAAGTAAGTGGGGACAACAATTGCCTACGTCATGAATTATAAAGTTTAAATAATTAATATAATTCACTAAATTTTAGACTAGATCGACACAAAAATACATTTTGCCAATATTTTTTTGCAAGATATGTTTCATCGTTTTTAAAACCAAATATAGATGACAGGTTTATTTATAAAAATATTTTTTAATTTTTTTAAAATTTCTTTTATAGAATTGATTGTGAAATTACATCACAATAGTCTTCTTTCTAATTCCATATTGGAAATTGTATTTTCGAGTTGATAGTTTGTTAATGAATATCACCAATTGTTATTATTATTATTAATATTATTATTATTAATTTAATAAAGAAAACGCCGCTGAAGCTCTCCTGTTCGTTTTCAAAAACTTTCTCAGTTCTACATCAGCCTCGGCCACTAGTCCTGCACATTCACCATTCTCAGAAGAAACTCCATCATACACTCCTCTTAATGTAAAAAACTCCAGATCCCCTTCATCTTCTCCTCATCGAAATGAATCTTTCAGACGATATCCTCCAGAAAACCGGTCGCCTCAACCTCAAAATGTCCGTCAACAACACACTCATCTCAAGCCTCGCTTATCTGTAAAATCTATCAAGCCCGGAACCCAGCTCTCTCATCATTGGAAGCAGTATCTTGTAGTATGTCCGTTCTCACAATCCTTTTTCAAATCAAGCAACAACAATTCACTCATATCCTAGTCACAACTCTCATCAATTCTCTCAGAAGATCCAGAATTATCCTACAACGCACATCAACTCCGTCTTCATAAATACAGGCCTCATTGATGCACTCAAATCTACTGACATCAAACAATTTCAACAGAACATCACTTCATCTTGTATCTTTTATCCATCGAAAATTCACTCCGCGGTTCATCTATTTCCTAGAAATTACTTCAGCCTGTAAACATTATGCTCTACAAAAGAATCATGTCATCACTAGATTTAATGAAGTCTTATCACGTCTCTACTAATAAATTCAATGTTATTCCAGTCTTCAAAAGCTTTCTGAATTCACCACGAAGTATCAACTCCAACCTCTTCGCCCGTGATGGAATCCACTTATCTCGTCAATGAATTGTTCATTTCACTTTCGTCTTAAAAGGATTCTTCCAACCTCGCCTAATTTCTCACTCTTCATTCCGAATTCCAAATGTCACCTATCCGACGCTTCCTTCATCTGAATTATCATGAACATGTACAGAAAGAAGGTAAATTTTATTATATATTATTTAGTCATCTATGTAATGTTACAAAATGTACCTTTATATTATATAAATCCACATCCACATGCTTCAAAACATTCCCATTTAACATATTATGCATATACAGTTAAATTCAGTACCCTTCTTCTTAATCACCTCAATAACTATTTTTATTCCTAAGATTACTTCTTTCAGGAGAATATTTTAGCTCCCAAATATTTAAAACCCATACGTAAATTAGAATATGAATTAAAACACGATATATTTGAATCACTCTGGATAGAAATTATATCATTTGAAAATAAATGCAATAAGGAACTGATTAATAGCACATACAATCCCAATAAGAATTATAATATAGACTATTTAAAATTTAAGGCAAATGAAATGTCCGAAATAAGTGATCTCTACTGTTCTATAAATATATTTGGTGACTTTAATATAAATTATTTTAATAATCTTGAAAAGAATTCTTTAAAAGAATTTTGCACAACATACGATTTTCATTGTGTAAATACTGACTGTCCTACACGACATAACAATTTAATTGATTACTTCCTAACAAATTCCGTATTAGTTTTTAAGTCCTTCATGTTTGAATCATTCAGTGACCATGCTCTTTGAACATATATAAGTAACATAACTAGCAAAGTCAATATATTTCAAAAATTTATGCAAGAGATTATCTAAATTATTCAGACGAAATAATGGAAACACTGTTGAAAAACATATCCTTCAACTATATATACACATTAAAATCTGGATCTTGCATGATTAATTATTTCAAAAGAAATTTGCAATGCAGTTAATAAAGCGGCACCAATTAAGTACCGCAAAGTAAAATTAAAAGCGCGCAGGCTTGCTTTATCAAATGCCGACGATAGTGACATATATGAACTAGTAAGTATAGTAAAAGAAAATTGACCGACAACAACTAATTGGACTAATTACGAAAAATCAAAAAGAATTATTAAACAATTAAGAAATAAAAAATCTGCTTTAAAACAAAAAAGATTCTTCAATAAACTAAATAATACAATCGAAAAATGGCGATATATTCATAAAATTTTGGGAAAAAGCAAAGGAAGTTCAACTGATACTAATGAATTAAGTATTGATAACCAAACTACAACAGAAAAAACAAGAATAATAGACCACCTAATTACAACATTTAAGTAACTTGGCAATTTCAATTTTCCCCAATATAAGAGAAAGAAAAATATTAATAAATTCCCAGGAAAATCATACTTTTCTTTTAGACAATAATAAAAACTTTAGACAAATAAATCAACGGCATCCAATTTTTATTATTAAACGTCATTTTCATATCTTTAGTGAACATCTACTATTTGCATTTAACCAATGCATTATTGATAATGAATTCCCGGATATATTTAAGAAATCTGACATAAGGCCTATATATAAAAAGGCGACCCTCTAAACTATTTGAAAAATTATTAAATAATCAAATAAATGCATATTTGATATTTAATATTCTTTCAAACAAACAATTTGGTTTTCGTAATGGTTATAGCACTCAAGATACAATTTTATTAATATCAGAACAAATAAAATCTAATTTAACCCTAAACAAATATGTAGTTGTGTTGCACTGCTTGATTTGAGCAAAACTTTTAACTCAATGAATTTTGACATATTAATGGACAAATTAATATATTATAACTTTGATAACAAATCTGTTAAATTAATAATGACTTTCCTTAAAAATCGACAGCAAAGAGTTATACTTAATGGTAAAAAATCAAAATATATTATGACAGACCGTGGGGTTCCACAGGGCACAGTTCTCGAACCTATTCTATTTGCAATCTATGTTAATGACATAACTCAACAGATAAAAACCAGTAAAATTTATCAATATGCAGATGATACCTGTCTTATAAATACTGATATAAATGCCTTTAATGCAACTAAAAATCTCCAATGTGGCATCGAAAATTTAAAAAATTTAAAAAAATATTTCTCAAATAATCAATTGAAAGTAAATATTGGAAAAACACCATTTATAATATTCTCCCCTAAGACAAGCAGAAATCTCACAAAAGAACATAGAACTTAAATTAAGTAATGTACCAATAAAGCAAAGCGAATCTATTAACTATTTAGGTTTTGAAATTGACAATGATTTAAATTTCGAACAATTCTTCATGGCTAAAATTAAAAAAATGGCTTCTGGAGTTAGGTATCTTTATCATCTCAGAAATAATTCAAATATGTACTACAAACAATTAATAAATGCTCTCTGCCTTTCACACTTTCAATATTGCTCATTCCTCTTTACAAATATTAATTCAAAAGATCGCATCTTCCTTTCTAAAACTTTTAATTGGTCCCTTAAAATACTCAATTTTGCACAAAAACATGACAATGCATCCGATTACCGAATAATATACAAAATACTATCTCCTTATTATCAAGTTCAAATGTATATGTTATCAATATTATTTAAATTCAAATTTAGTCAAAACGCAATTTCGTTTTTAAAACAGTATATTAAATTAAATGAACTGGTCTCAAACATTTTTATGCGTGGATAAATGTCTTAATAGTTTTCACCACACAGCAACTAAATTAGGGAATAACTTACATAGAGAAATTAAATTTGAAAAGAAATTGCAAGAAATTCAGAAAGAATTTGCAAACATTCCTCTTTAATAGACAATGCCTTCTTAACGACAATAATACACTACATTCATTTGAAAATTTTGTATAAAATGCGCACACACATTTTATATTATATATATATTTGTTGTATTTTTAAATAGCTTTTGTAGTTTTGTAGTTTATAATTTTTGTACCAATTTCTTGTAGCAATAAATTGCTTTGAATTTATTATTATTAATGAATTAAAATTTGAACAATTTCTACTGAATAAGATTCAAAAAATGACTGCAGGCATTAGATATCTTTATAACTTACGCAATGTAATATCAAGCATCAAATATCATAAACAACTACTACATGCTTTCTGTTTGTCTCATTTTCAATATTATTCCTTTCTTTTAACTAACCTAAATTCGAAACATCGTATGCTTCTATCAAAGACATTTAATTGGTGTATAAAAACTCTAAACTTTGCACAAAAGCATGACGAAGCATCAGTACATCGTAATAAACATAAAATATTATCTCCGTTCTATCAAATTCATCTGCATATGCTATCTATCTTATTTAAAATCAAATCTCTACAAATTTCTCTCCTTTCCTTAATGACTATATTAAATTGAATGAACACTCGCAAAAATTTTTGTGTTTAGACAAAAATTATAATGGCTTTCCTCACATATCAATTAAATTGTGGAATAAATTAGATTATGAAATTGAATCAATTTCTTTTAATAAAACAGTATACATCAGGGGACGGTAATACCCTTCATGCATTCGAAGCATACATCCAACATTGAGCACCTATACAAACATTCATATACATATTAATTTGTAGCTAAATATTTGTTTATATTTTATTTTTCTTTTGTCACGTATTAGTTTGTAGATTTTTTATACATTCAGCAATAAATTTGCTTTGACTCTTACTATTATTAGTATTATTGTTATTATTATTACTAAAATTATATCCAAACTTTACCTCCAGTATATGACACAAAGTATAATATAAAAAGGAAATTTGACAGTTGCAGCGGAAACTGGTGGAGAATTCCAGTATTAATATAGCTAAGCACTGTTGGGAGAAATGTTTTTGAATATCTTAGATATCCCTTTGATTGCTAATATTTTCTTGGTTTTGGCTTGATTGAAAGAGTGATTTTTGTCATTACATATGTACGTTGTGTATTTTAATATTTATTTATAATTCACAGATTCAATTAGATTACTTATTTTTATTCTTGAAAAACTTGGCAAATATTTTATAGGCTTTTAAGGTTATTTCCATTTTTGACAGTTTGATTATCACTAGACAGGAATTATTTTACCATTTTTGCTACCCTTGGTGGATGAATGTATAACATGTTGAGTAATTTATTGTGTAATGCTGTTTTACATGCCCTGTTGTAATCCAGAATTGCAATTAATGGTAGTCGTCGCTTCTGAATTTAATTATGTTGCTACGTTATCCACTAAATAAAATAGAGCTGGTCTTTTTTGTCTGCACACGAATTGAGGGTATCTAAAATATTGGTTAGAAATTTACAATAATATGGCACCATTAGTGAATCTAAGCATTTTGATGCAATCGGGGTTACTTTTTATTGACCTAAAATATTTATAATTGTGATAATCAGGTTCTAATATTTTGGGTATTGGTGTCACCAAGAGTCGTTTTTCATTAGATGGATATGTTAATTCTGATATGTTATATATATATATTCACAAAAGCTTACAGTACATAATTGGTCTTCAACCTGTGTAATATCAGTTTTTGAATAAGGAATTAATTTCACTTTATAGGCGGATTTTATGCTTGAGAAATTCCATGGCGACAGTTGTGCTAGATACAACAATGACAAATTCATTCATTGACTCGTTTTGCTGAATTGTCTGATACCGTTGTTCAGTTTCTTGAGAGTGAACATGAGATTGGTCTCTGCGCTCAATGAAAGCAACTACACAAGAAACTTTCACTTGACACGGATTTTTTTTAAAAATTCAATAAAGTCAATTCAAATTTTCAAGGAGCCAACATAACGCTGATCACCTGTAGGTATGCGTTGCATTTATTCATAATCTTTGCAAAAAAGAATTCCTCAATTCCTAGAATTTTAGCACTAAGACGACGTGTAACATCAGAAGAAATTGAAAGTTACACAATAATCACAGTGAAGTTGAAAATATATGACTGCAAGTGATCGTAATCTTGATGTAATATTCTGAAAATAATGGTGGATACCAGAAACTCTAGCAAAATAAGAAAATGTCAGACTGTTATTCAAAAATGTGGAAAGATGTAAGGAATTTGTTGCTATCTTTCCATATATAGTCAGGCAGGCTCCAGTGCTGCGAACAATGTCATCACCAAAAAAAGAAATCATCAGAGAATCATTTAAAGGGGAGTTCTTCTGTCTTATGTAATTTATTTAGGCAGAAATTACTAGTATCATTTCCGCAGCAAGTGGTTATATAGTCTTTGATGCAAAATTTTTATCCTAGCCTTGATTTTTCTGAAATATGCATTATCTTAGAATAAATTTATATGATTCTTAAATGATTTCAATTCTTCAATGCTTTTAAATATTTTAAGGTAATGTATTCCAGGTTCGAATAGAAGCATCATAATACGGAAATTTTTCAGAACTTTTTCTTTACTTTAATACATGTATATCTTTTATTTTAAAATCTGCAAATGGTGTTCATCATTATAAACTGTTTTAAGAAAATGATTAGGCTATAAATGTTTTAGAAAGCTCCTAATTGAATGTTACATTTTTTATTCTGTGCATTACTAAATTAGTAGGCCTTAATAACACGCTTGCCTAACTACTAGTGCAATATTAATACATACAGACAATTTTCCAATTATTTTATTAATATGAGAGTGCACTTAACTGAGTCAATATTGCCGTCCGAAGGCAAAATGACCTAACTGCAAATTTGTTTTCTGTTTAAATTCTATCCATACAAGTCATTATTTTGGGACTTCGTTTTTCCTGCAGTAGAAAGTATATAGGGAGTGCAGATACGTTTTTCTGCCTTGGACATAGAATTAGTCTATGCTAAATCAGAATAAATATGAGTAGAACAAATATGCAGTTACATCATTTTTGCTTTGGGGTGGCAGAATAATTCACCCAAGTACTTGAAGTTGTCTGTAGTAGGCACATTAACATTAAAATTTAGATTCGAAGTTACTGAGGTAACATCTTAATTATTTTACGGGATTGTAGAACTCAAAATTCAGTTTTAGGTTCACTAATAATTTGATTGGAAAAATAGCAAAAATATGGTGAGTTTTCAGCAGTTGCATGTTTAGATCTTTCAAAAGCTTTTGACTTATCGACCACCACACCTTAATTGGAAAAAGATTCTTGGCTTCACAACCAAAAGTAGACATAATCGAAGACAAAGAGTTAAACTAAATGGAATTTTCTCTGGTTGGACTTCTGCTAAAAATGGTGTGTTCTACAAGGAACATTTTGGGACCTTTACTATTCAATGTGCATGTAAATTATTTGAGCAATCAGACCACACCACATGTAAAGTCATGCAATATGTCGGAGATACTAAGTTACTTAGTTAATATAATTTTGCAAAACAAATAAGAAATATTAAAAAATATTCTCTTAGCATAATCCCAACAGCTTCCAACCACAGCAAACATTTAGTTAATTCACACACTAGTGCTAAGTTGACTTTACAAATAGCAGCTATACAACAGGAATACAAAAATTAACAAAAACTTTCTACATCTACAGAGTGTTATATATAAAAGTGTACTAACTACTTACTATCGTCCTATCNAATTTATATGATTCTTAAATGATTTCAATTCTTCAATGCTTTTAAATATTTTAAGGTAATGTATTCCAGGTTCGAATAGAAGCATCATAATACGGAAATTTTTCAGAACTTTTTCTTTACTTTAATACATGTATATCTTTTATTTTAAAATCTGCAAATGGTGTTCATCATTATAAACTGTTTTAAGAAAATGATTAGGCTATAAATGTTTTAGAAAGCTCCTAATTGAATGTTACATTTTTTATTCTGTGCATTACTAAATTAGTAGGCCTTAATAACACGCTTGCCTAACTACTAGTGCAATATTAATACATACAGACAATTTTCCAATTATTTTATTAATATGAGAGTGCACTTAACTGAGTCAATATTGCCGTCCGAAGGCAAAATGACCTAACTGCAAATTTGTTTTCTGTTTAAATTCTATCCATACAAGTCATTATTTTGGGACTTCGTTTTTCCTGCAGTAGAAAGTATATAGGGAGTGCAGATACGTTTTTCTGCCTTGGACATAGAATTAGTCTATGCTAAATCAGAATAAATATGAGTAGAACAAATATGCAGTTACATCATTTTTGCTTTGGGGTGGCAGAATAATTCACCCAAGTACTTGAAGTTGTCTGTAGTAGGCACATTAACATTAAAATTTAGATTCGAAGTTACTGAGGTAACATCTTAATTATTTTACGGGATTGTAGAACTCAAAATTCAGTTTTAGGTTCACTAATAATTTGATTGGAAAAATAGCAAAAATATGGTGAGTTTTCAGCAGTTGCATGTTTAGATCTTTCAAAAGCTTTTGACTTATCGACCACCACACCTTAATTGGAAAAAGATTCTTGGCTTCACAACCAAAAGTAGACATAATCGAAGACAAAGAGTTAAACTAAATGGAATTTTCTCTGGTTGGACTTCTGCTAAAAATGGTGTGTTCTACAAGGAACATTTTGGGACCTTTACTATTCAATGTGCATGTAAATTATTTGAGCAATCAGACCACACCACATGTAAAGTCATGCAATATGTCGGAGATACTAAGTTACTTAGTTAATATAATTTTGCAAAACAAATAAGAAATATTAAAAAATATTCTCTTAGCATAATCCCAACAGCTTCCAACCACAGCAAACATTTAGTTAATTCACACACTAGTGCTAAGTTGACTTTACAAATAGCAGCTATACAACAGGAATACAAAAATTAACAAAAACTTTCTACATCTACAGAGTGTTATATATAAAAGTGTACTAACTACTTACTATCGTCCTATCATAGAACACTAAAAATAAAGCCTCTTAAATATAACAGGAAAATAATGAAAAATTAAATTCGTACCACATCTAATAAACATATGGAATAATTTACCAAAATCTATAAAATTATTTAATAAATTAAGAGTATTAAAAACAAAGCTAATAAACACTTCCATAAAAATATAAAGAATGACAAGCCTTGGCTTTCCGATTTCTGCAAAGAATTAAAAACAAAAAAATGACGCTTTTAAATTTTTTTCTAGGACCCGTACTCCTGAAAGTTATGCATTATACAGAAAAGCTAGAAATACTCCTAATATAGAAAATTGTAAAACTTACAATGAGTAATTAAACATGAAAACAGAAAATTACGAAACCAAAAGTGTAAATGGAGATTGATTAACGAAATCTCGAATTGTACCAAATCAAAATCTTCTCTCATAAAAAAAATTGTAGACCCCGAAGGAAATCAATACTTCACCGATTTTGAAATTTTCAATATTTTAAATCAAGCATTTGCAAACCTAGGTAATTATGAAGGTCCTCAAATGAAATTCCAGGAAATAAATCCTAATAGGCACACCCCAAATTTGGTTTTCTCTTTATAACAAGTTTTGAATTAAGGCAATCAAGAAACTAAAATCAAACAAGTCAAGCGGTCCCTTCAAAATTCCAATATGGTTACTAAAAAACAATGCGAAATATATTGCCATAATCTTTAAATTATATCTTTAATGAATGCATAAAATGGAATATTTTTCCCGATTTCTTGAAAAGGCTCACATTACTCCAATTTACAAAAAAGACGACCTATATCAATTACATCACCAATCAGTAAAATTGGCCGCGATGATTTCATTCGAGGCAGTTGGTTGTGAGCTCCGCTCGGCTCTGAAAAGCATCGTTGACGCGAATAGCAATTGTAATGATACGCATAGCAAACTAGTAGCGCCATTTCTAGCGCTCAGCAAAGAAGAACTGCTATCGCTGCATACATTCTTCAGAGAGCACTCGAACATGTTTACAACGTCATCCAAATCTACGCATTCACACGAATCACAACATCCGGAAAAAACATTTAGTAATCCGACCACATCCTGTAGCTCGGCTTGCCCTCCTAGGAAGCCGCGTAAGATTAAAACAGGTGCAAAAATTTTTTAGTGTTAGGTAGCTCTATGTTTAGGAAATTGCGATCGAAGTCACAGTTCACTCATATCCAGGAGCATGCATTTCTGAATTACAACACATGCTTCGATTGTCTTTGTACAAATCGGACGAAACGACATACTAAAGAATCCAGAAAAATTACGAAGCTAAGTTTTCGAGCCTTATTAAAGTTATTAGGCACAAGTTTAATCCTACAAGACTTTTCTTCAGCGAACTTCCTCCTTTCTGCAATAGAGTAACTACGAAATAGTGAACAAAATTATTTTTAACTTGTCTCAAAAATTAAACTTCTCAGTATTTAAGCTATTCCCAAATTTTTGTTTAGATTCTAAGGTCGTCAATAGCAATATACTATCAAAAGACGGAATCCATTTTTCACATAACGGAATGTCAAAATTCGTACTTACTCACAAATCGCTCAAACCGCCAAAGACTGCGGTCTACGAAAGCTTCGCCTCTCGTTACTTGCCACCGCGCAACCTGACGGAATGTCGAAATTCGTACTTACTCTCAAATCGCTCAAACCGCCAAAGACTGCGGTCTACGAAAGCTTCGCCTCTCGTTACTTGCCACCGCGCAACCTGTTTCATCATTCTTCCAGGGTATATCAATCATACGCCGCTGCGCTCTGTAACACCGCACCACCTTTCTACATCGATGAGGTAGACAACTTTAGATACTAATGCAACTCGATTAATTTCTATCTGGACTTTTTTGTACTATGGCTTTTTTAATTATGTTTTATTTATTTTATTTTGTTTTAGTACGCCCAGGCTACGGAAAAATTACTATAAACTTAAATTTAATTTTGTTCTCAAATTAAAATTATTACTCTTTACTTTTATTTTCCTTATTTCGACTTACAAATCTAATTAGTATGATTTACTCTTACCAGTAGTTTTATTTCAATACATTTTTAACTATGTCATCCAGGCGCATGTGTACTATTAAAATCAATTTTAAAAAGTCTTTCTTTATATCTCTTATAATTTTCCTGTTATTAGCGGTAAAAAAATTGAATACCGGCTCAGATATAGGGAATTATGTACATTTAAATTTTCGAATATAGGGAATTCATTTCAAGCTCTAAAAATGATTTAATTCTCGCAGTTTCCGAAACTTGGTTAAGAAACGAAGATCTAGATAGATCATGGAACGTTAATGACATTTATGCACTATTCAGAAGGGATAGAATTTTGAACAAAGCGTTAGGAAAATCCAAAGGTGGAGGTGTATTATTTTTAATCCCAAAGTCATATAATTACAAGATACGCAACGATATTAAGAGTAATAAGGAATCAAATTTTGATGGTTTATGGGTTGAAATTAATAATCCATTAAAAATTCATGTTTTAAAAAGGAGTTATTAAATGTTTCCTACTGTCAGCATAAGGAGTTCTCTAATTCGTTTATTCAACAACTAGAAGACGAATTATCACTTGCTTGTTCTGAAAATAAAGACTTAGTACTTTTCGGGGATTGGAACCTAAATTATTTTAATGCTAATGACCAATGTAAAATG
>CABFPE010000002.1:4135487-4169905 GCA_900660155.1 Hofstenia miamia
ACGTGAACCCGAAAGGGGTTGTTATAATACAGTATATATTAAACATGTCGTAATGCAAACAAATGTGATATTATCAAAAATTACTCATGCCAAAAAGTGTAAACTAAATTTGAACATGAATCATGCAAATAGGCCCTAATATGGTACACTAATTAAAAGCTATTAGCAAGCTGTCAGCCAGTTACCCCCAGAACTGTCAAAAAGCACTTTGTGAGTTATCGCAATCTGTCAGAAATTCATTAGTCATCTGTCAATCAAATGGTGAGTCACTAAAAACACCCCCTCGATATCGCTGAATCAGCTAAGTGTTACGAGAACTTCAGGGTGTCCCAATGAGACGGGGCCTGCCCTTCCCTTACTACTATTATGAAATCTCCAACGAATTAAACAAGACCGCAAAATTTCTTTAACCCTGAATTTTCTTTTCGTTTTACCAGTATTGAAACCTTAAAAGCAATTCTCAAACTCAATGTTAACAAAACAAGTGGGCCTTCTATAATCCCTTCTTGGGCACTTAAAATCACTGCAGGTATTATAGCGAGTCCTCTAAATTATATATTTAATGAATGCATTAAAAGTAATTACTTTCCGGATTATTTAAAACTTGCTCACATTACTCCTATCTTTAAGAAAAATGATCCGTATCATGCGAAAAATTATCGACTAATTTCAATTACTTCACCAATAAGCAAAGTATTCGAGCAATGATTACATAACCATATAACGGAGTATCTCAATAGGTACAACCTACTATCAAACACTCAATTTAGATTTCGTAAACATTTTTCAACTACCGATGCTCTATTAAATGCTACAGAAAAATAGAGATAATCACTGGATGCAAATAAATTCGTAGCTATTGCTTGCTTAGATCTTTCTAAAGCTTTTGATTCTATTGATTATAGCATACTAATACAAAAATTATCCTGTGTGGGGTTTTCTAACAATAGCAGAAATTTGATAACTAGTTATTTGAAACATACATTCCAGTAAGTTAAAGTAAATGATGTATTTTCGCATTGTCTACCTGTCAACAATGGTGTCCCTTCAGGGGACAATTTTAGGTCCACTTCTTTTCAGTATATATGTAAACAATATGCATACGATAACTGATTGCAATTTAATTCAAGATGCCGATGATACCTGTATATTCAATGATAATAAATCTATGCATTTAGCAATTGAATCTGTAGCAAATAATTGCAACAAATTGACAACGTACTTTAACATGCATAAGTTACTTATAAATAAAAGTAAAACAGAATTTTGTATTTTGCAGCCCTCTACGACAAATTATGATGTTTCAGCATTAATCTTAATCTTAATAATGTTAAGGCTCCAACTGTAGACAATTTCAAATATTTAGGAGTAATTTTTTATTCAAAGCTAAATTTTGAATCACACACTAATGCAATAGTCCGAAAATTGGCAATAGGTATAAGAAGTATGTCAATGGTAGTAAAACAACTACCTGCCAGTGCAATAATTCAATTTTTTCATTCATTTATAATGAGTCACCTAAGTTATGCAAATATATTATTTACTGATCTAAAAGATGTTTTATATAGAAAACTTGATATTCAATTAAAATGGGCCCTAAACGTTTCAAAGATAAATTCTTTCAGAACTAGGCAGTATATTTCTAGGTCTATTCTTTTCCCAAGACAGCTAATCATATTAAACACACGGTTAACATTTTTCAAGCTCATCAAGAAATTACCACCTTATAATATTATTTCAATGCCTGGATTTATTCATAAGCATAATTCCAGATCAAAGCACTATACCTGCATTAAGTATAGAAAAAAGGTTCTGCAAAAATCATTCATTAATACCGCTATTCGAACTTGGAACTCATTACCTAAAGAGATAAGGAACATTGAAAAATTGCAAGCTTTTAAGAAGAACATTAAATTTTTAATTAAGCAAAAGTATATCTCAGGTAACGCATTGCTAGGATACAAGTTCTACAATAATTATTATACATCTTGTTCTTGAAATCCTGATAGTAATTTATCCCTAGCCTGGTAGATTTATTGTATATAGAGCCTTATCCTATTGTATGTGTTTGTATGTATGTATGTATGTATGTATATTTGACGACGCTATTCAGATAAATTACCAGTTTATAATTGTTAATATTTATCTGAATAAAGAATATCTTATCTGTAAACAGTATTTAAAAATGTAAAAAGAAACTCTAAAGGTAGATATTTCCTTCCTTCCTTAATAAACAATGTATACCCGGTACATGCAGAAATAATGTGACGCTATAGTAATGATGTATTATCACTAAATAAAGATGTGTCAACGGCATATTGAATCAAATTGCAATCAGGGATGTTGTGCATGCAATTTACATAAATACTAAAAATATATCCCAAAATTGTTCCCGGAGTAGAAGTCGGTACGGTCTTTGAAAATTGTGCATTTTTCACTTGCTGCTTTTCTTGAGTTGGTGAAACAACTAGCTGAGCAGCACAGGTATCTTTCAGGCTTGCCTTTGTGTGGGCTTCCTGACACAAAAACCAAAGCAACACCACAGCAAAAGATTGTTGTATCACACAACAGGCACAACACGACAACAGAAGCATAAATGTATTCGTAACATATCTACTAAAAAGAGGCTTGAGGATCCCAAATGCTAAGACATTCTTTCTCACACCAAATCTTAGAAGCAACTAAGTATACCTTTCCAATTTTAGTCTTGAAAGGACCCGACCAAAAAACAAATATGGTACCAGACCAATTTGAAGAAGCTTATATTTTGTATTATAGTTGCAATTTTACTATATTTACTAAGTTATAACATCTTAATTCCGTATAACCTATTAAATTTAATTACTAATAACTAGTTATAGCACATTTATTTTCATTAACGAACCAGAAATAGTTAGCGGAGTAAATCTAGAAAAATGAGCGTTGATGGAGGCGGAAAATTTGACCACGGTTTGGGACCGAAAATGTGTGGTCAAGCAGGTCTCTATTTTCAATATAACTACAGTAGCAAAGTGGCACTTAGGCATTCGATGCATAATTTCTAATAACTTTTGAATCGGAACAGAGATGGACAGGGTCCAGTCCGGTATCTACACCTAACATTTCATTCACTTCAAGGGGTATTGAACATACATTTTCACCAGTATATTTTTAACATCGGTTTGGGAGTAGTAATGGTAAAAATAAGAATTGTGGTGTTTCAGAACAGTATTTCTGCAACCTATCCTAAAGGTAGAGCATCTTTCACAAATAGCCAGTTCAAAAATATTCTAAGATGAGTAAATCAAAAGTGGGCCGATTAGCCCTATGACAGGTCTCAGTCGTTTGTCTAAGTCAGTAAAATATAAAGTAATACATACTCTAACAGCAAGGAAAGTGCATTTACTAAAATGCGTATTAAATTATATTACATGTTATGAAGGAAAGGCAACATTGTTTTATCTAGTTGACTATCCGTGTATCTGCACTAATTCGATTTGGCTTGCAGTGCATTTACAGTGATGATAGTCATGCCCCTCAACCAAGCAGCACATAACACATATAAAGAAGCAGCTAAATTTCGCTGTTGCTTATATTAAGGGAATACAATATCTAATTTATAGCAACAAAATATATTTGAAATTTTTTAGTATCATCCGGTACCTGTCAACAGATTTCAAATTAAAAAATTAACTACTTATTCGCATTTAGCATAAAAACTACCCTAGATAACAGGCTTTCCAGAACACCTCCCGGTTTCTCAACTGAGCAGCCCTGTATTTAAAAGCCCTTGGTATCAGAAGAATTTAAATTATTTTTAAATAATCGTTAATCTTCCCAAGTACTGCCACAGCAATACAAATTTTTAGCATGTTCATCAATAAGCGTATCAACAGCTCACGATTTCCAAATTTCTTAATAGGCTTGGAGGAAATTTTTTTTGAAGATGTGAAAAACGGTTTATCCTTCTAAAAGGGTATCAGGCTATTTCATGTAATATTATCGACTTTTCATTATATGCAGTAATTTTAAGAGCCCACGTGTTTGATTTGTTTTAACATTTTATAACTTGTGGAAGGAAAACAAAATCGGGCCTCCGAAAATTGCGCGAATTTTCACAGGTAATTGACCCGTCCCGCGAACAGGGTACGATCCGGATTATTTAACAATTTTTCAATTTTTTTGGAAATCAAAAAGTAATGGTAAAAATTATATTTTACAGGCAAATCATTTCAGTTTTTTATTTTATAGCAGGCTTTGCCAAGCTGTCATACTTATTGGACTTAATAGATGTAATTCCGTGGTCAGGGAATGGGCATTTGGAAATGCATTAATCATAACTTAAAACAAAGACAACATTTATTACGACATGCCACGGTCAAGCTTAAGCAAAAAGATTACCAAAATAAATTACGTCATTGTAAAAATCAACATTGATTGATCATTTGCTAATATATTCGATTGGCAAACATTTTGATTGGCAGTGGCATGTAATAAATGATGCTTTTCCTTTTTGGAAAAATATTGAATAAACTGAAAAAAAAATTGAATCATATTACATTAATGCACTTAACAATGTAATATTTTCCAGTGCTATTCGAGGAAAGTTTAAGTGGCTTTAGAAGGGAATGCTCTGGTATCCAACATTACATTACATGAAATTAAGAATATACCAATTTTAAATTTGTTTGCCCGAAAATAGCGAAGGGTCCAATTTCCCAATAAATCGAAACCTATATTTTTAGAACAGACAACTGATCAATCCTCTACTAATTTTTGAACAAAATCATTATGAAATCTCGAATTTATAATTTGGATTATAAATTTCTATCCAAAATTTGATATGATATTACTGGAATTACTACGCATTATTTCTTTTAGGGATGGTTATTGCGGTCAGTGACTAACTGCTGACCACTACGAACTTGAATTTTCAAAATCTCGAAAACAATTGCTTGAAGTCACTGGTGTAATGAGACATTGGCTGAGGGCCAAGTGTGGTTATGCTTAAATACATGCAGCAAATATATCACGTGAAATCCTAACTATTTCACTATATAAAATGCACATTCATTCAAAGACTACAATAAAATAAAATCTATTAAAAATACAACTCTATATAAAAATTAAAGCTATGTTATTTTAGAAAAGACACTATTTCAATAGATGTTTCTCTATATCATCTGATGTTGGTGCTCCATGTGGAAGTTCTAATAAGTGTTGTTCATTAGAAATAATACTTTCTGCCACACCTAAATAACAAAATAATGAAAATATCCTACAAAAGTTCAAACCTCTGATGCGAGTAAACTTATTTCCATAAGCAGCGTCTCCAAGGTAGACAACAATAAATGTTGCAGGCAGAAGTGGTGCCATAATAGCAGGTTTCCGTCTTAATAGAAACTGCAAAATAATAAAGCTACATTAATAGTACTAAAAAAAGAAAGCAAAAATATTTTTCAAAGAAATTTAAAAGAAATCATACAATTAAAGCAATTACTTGAGGTTTAAACAAAACAATTGTCAAAATAATTTCAATAAAGAAAAATTATGGATTACATTTTGAATGCCTTTAATAGACTTAAAATCCAAAGCAATATTAATGGAGTATCAAAAACATTCGAGTTTAGAATGAGACTTAGTACAGTTAGGTATTCTTTAATGGCATTTGAAGAAAAATTTCAACAAATTTTAAAAGTACATTGAATAGGAAAAATAATTACTTAATAACGGCAGCAGTGAACAAAACAACATAAAATGAACCAAAATAATGGAAGTTATTGCGAGCATTTGCTATACCTATAGCCATTTGCTTACGACGCATAAGATCTTGCATTGCTAACTGACGTTCCATCTAAATATCAGTTTACTAATACAAAAATTTTTTAAAGTGGTGGTTCAAAGTGTACCAGTACAAAGACAGGGTTAATTTCGGCTTGGAAAACCCGTACGAAAATTTAATAATATTTTTGAGGTTAGAGCTTTACTTATTGATAATAAAGTCAATGGCTTATAATGTCAATTGATAATATCCAATGAAATAAATGTAGATTCTAAAAGATAACCAAAGTGCAAAATTGAACAGTGGTGTATCCAACATTTAATATAATTGGATTCTTTTTAGGCAGAGGGAACCTTAATTTAAATTTCAGAAAGGTCGGATCAATTTGCTTTTTAGAATGTTTGTTACACAATAAAAAGACTAATCAACAATCTTGAAAAATTGATCACCAATTAAAAAACAAGTCTTGCCCGCTCATATATATTGACGTTAAACAATAATAAATCGTTTGAGAATAATCAACAATACAGTTACCATTGTCGCTGTGTTTTCAGTATGTGCGCGAATGATGATGAAAACCATCTTCTGCAAGCGAATTATCTTTTATTTTTAAGTTCGATTCTAAGGTCGACTTTACTGTTTTGCAAGGTAGATCCATTATCCCGAAAAACACAAAAATTAAGTTGATAAATTGACTCTCCCCCAATTATTAGATAATATTTCTGCAATTATACTAATGAAGACAAGAAAAGGAGAAATCCAAAACAAAACAGTAATGCAAAAATAAACATATTCTAATGAATGAGGTAACAACACTCTCATTTCAGAATGGTCTATTGAAAGCACAGTCAATTGGTAAAATAGTAGAATTCTTTAAGTATTAATTACTACTAAAAATTGCAAGCAGTGTGATTCTTATAAATAGACGCTTACCTGTGATTTCATAGCATCCCGTTGCATTTTGAATTGCTTATCAAATGCCTTTCCTACTATTGATCCCATTTCTAAAACATTTCGAAAATTAAAATTTATTAAACGTGAATAAATTTTCCTTTCAAACGACATTAGATGATTTGTTGCTGAGTGATGATGATGCACTCAATCAAAGTCATTTGTGAAATTTCCCGCATTTCCGGCGTTCTTTTATTTATAGAAAATAGAAATCGAAGTCAGCACTCAACAGCAATTAATATTTAAAAAAGCTTCGAACATGTTATTTAGGAGATGCGCAAAATAATTTTACTACGAAATGTTTGCAACAACCACAACTATTAAATACTATCACAATTAAAGGCAGGAATCATACATGCATTCGCTAAAATTTCGAATAAACATTGAGATATAAGGAACTAGTATTTAATTGTCACCACATTCAACATTATTCAATAATTATGGGTGAATATTAAAGACTCTTAAATAAATAAAACCAAAACATAAGATACAAATAACAAACACACAAATGATTTTATTAATAATAGATCCATAATCAAAATAATCAGGACAATATGGGATAATTCCATCCTCAAACATGTACAAATAATTTCAAATATCTATGGGGAAACAAGTTCACGGAAACTCCACCACTTACTACTCTGTTACGAAACACAGATTCCGCGAAATCAGATCATTCATGGAATGAAAGAAAGAAGAGGTTTTCCGTCGGAATCAATCATTCTTGTGTATAGCTTAGTATCGGCATTCATAATATGCTCCCGTATCGTGGTAAATTCTGTGATAATGCAAATCTAATCGCTTTTTCTGAACGTTGCCTATTTTGAGCTCATTTTTTTGCAATTCCACCACAAACATAAGTAAGTTTACTAAGAACTAAAGAATCATACAATAATTCTAACTCGTTTTTATGAAACCCTAAACGCCTTCGGAGTAACAGAAGATACAGTGTAGACAGAGCCAACAATTGTGCTAAATGTATGGCAAAATCTAGCTTATCATCAAATTTATATTGATTGCAGATAATTTCCTTAGACTGCAATATTCAGGTTTAAGCATTCTTATTCAATTGTTCCGGTAGATTTCCTATTAATTACGATGCCCGTACAACTCAAAATAATTTTCAGATGAATTAAATGGGGTTGTAAGCAGCTCTATAGTCATATACAAATAAAATTTGAAAAATTTAGTTTAAATTGTTGCAATCTATATTTACCTACCGTATTCATGCTTAATATTTTTTAAACGGCTTCTATTTAAATATCGAGCACAGTCAAAACTCTTAATGGGGATTTTTCACTATATAAATTGCGAATAAATTTCAAAAAGTGTTAAGTACAGCTGCCTATTTCAGAAAAAAATGCGATCATTTTAAAATAATTTATATTTTATCAATATTCAACGAAATCCCACTACCTTACAGAGAATAGCTTTAATGTCATTTGCCTAATAATATAAATAACGAAGTATTATTTTAAAGTCACAATTACGATGCCTGGTTGTTTCCAACTGTAACACCAATACAACGAACATTGTAGTTGTTCTTGTTCCGTGAGAAGGTGACAAAAGCTTGGGTTATTGCAGCGAAAAGGAGTGATTCGAATAAACATCTATGTCAAATATAGAATGAAGAATATATACCACTAAAGAATGAGGTTTTATCACATATCTGTCATTGCTAAGAAGAGCGGCCGAACAACAATCGCTCAAAGAGAAAAATAGAAGAAATTCTCCAGGAATCATTTTCAAACGGAAATTCTTCAATAAAGAGCCAAACAAATATCCCAACATCAGATTTTGCAGTTCAATGCTATATTATAACGCCGAATGTTCCTTCACCAATTGAAAAATATGCTGGAAAATCCGTTACATTATTTTTTAGTTCTGAAAGAAAATGTAGATAGATAGATAGATAAACGTTTATTCGAGCGTGTATACAAAACTTAAGTATCGTCAGGCTAGCTGAGTCATAAGCGGGAAGAATTGCCTTGATCGTACTCTAAGGCGGCAGCGGAAGTGCCTGATGCGTCCAGATGGGCACGCTTCAGNCCTCGTTGCACGTAGCTATAATAAATGTGCTTGCAGATCACTTAACTCGTGCTTCAGGTATTAATGATGTTGCACCACGGGATGTAGTTCTGATTGACTTAACAAAAGTAAGAAAATTTTCTTCGCTTACAGAAATAAGTCAAACATTGACAACATCAACATCTACTATTGCATCACAAATCGCTGAGTTATTGCAAACCTTTATTTCCTTCCAAGTACAAACTACACTCAACGGAACATACCTCATCCTTTTCAATATCGATAATAGACTGTTTTGAAATCCAAATCCAAAAGCCTACTTCCCAAGCTCTAACCTAGCTTGCATATAAATTTCACGCTGAAAGTGAATCTCGAACTGCAGTCAAAACCCATGATGAAAAAAATTTCTACGACTATATTCTAAGATTAAATATTGTGTATTTAACATAATTGGTTGATTTTTTCGATATAATTAACGTCAACTTTATTTCCCTAGCATCAAATTCAAAATTTTGTGTAAATGGGACATGGAAAAAGAGGAATTCAAACGTAAATTGTATGAAAAATTTAAATCACAAGGAGTTGTCAATTCTATTAAGGTTTTGTTTAACATTTTTGCGATTTAAATTTAAAGCGTAAGTAGGTATAATTTTCAAAACGATTACTTTTCATTACAATAATAAGTACTTTAAAAATCAGTAAATTATTCATTATGATGACAAGCTTCACTGACTTTCGGTGAACATGTTTCAGATCGTTTTGCATATTTGAATAGGGTGTGAATAAACGAGTAATTAATTTTTCGAATATTTATTATCTCAATGTATTATATAGTTTGAAAGTTATTGTATAATTTTGGAATTCTTTTGACTTTAAAGGTAAAATATCAATCGTAACTTCTTAAATATTGATTTTTTTCGAAATGTTGCGGAATTAAATGAACTAAGTGCTAAGAAGTACACAGTAAAAGCGTACTTTTAATGCAGTTCTAACAACAACAACAAAAAGACTTAAATTCCCAGAATATGGAATTACATTAACTATGAGTGTATAAACATAACGAAGTTTTTCTGAACAGGAGGCTCACATAAACCTTAACACTTATTATAACTCAAGTATAGGAGCAGAGGCGACCTGAATATTTTGTTGAGTCGCAAGCACATTTGCTAAAACTGCAGCCCACTGAAAGAAATTGTTATCAGTCTTCTTCTTCATTGTTTTCCGAATGTAGAGAATATAGTTAGGAGACTGGAGTTTATATTATTGTGAAGGTGTCGCGAGAGATGCAGCTATTGCCGTCGAGAAAATCTTTCATCATCCGAATATCAGTGATTTGCCAATAGACAATTAGGGGAAATAAACCATAATTAGAGGCAAGAATTTGGTAGAAGGAGGTTTTCCCAAACACCCAATAAAGGCATAAAACTGTCGATCTAATGTAAGATGGTGGTATTCGGCCACCAAGTGGAGCTGGCATACATGATAATGATAAGAACACAGGACTGAACTAGGTTAAATTTTACAGGAATATTCGTGCGGAAAGGAACGTTGTGCTTCAACACAAAGAAAGAATTCCGGCTTTCTGGAGTTGAGAAATCCCATGACGAGACCAATTGAGGGAAGCCAAGGAACAAAATCACTCGCTATCTTCGACAACAATTTTGACAGGCTGTTTCGAGCGGAAAATTAGTAACTGAGTCTTAGGAACATTGATGGCCATCGCATTTGTACTGTTCCACTTAATAAATTCGATGATATTGTTGTTAAGGACATCGGAACTCCTAAATAAGGATTTACAGTCGTCAGCATATAGCATAAAATTACTCAGAAAGCAGTCTGGCATATCGTTAATAAAAATTAAAAATAACAAAGGCCCAAAATACTGTCCTGTGGCACACCACTAATTACTGGGGTCGGCGGGGAAATGGTCCCATTAATATTGACAAATTGGCTTCGGTTGCTTAAATAAGAAGTGAAAAAAGCAACGTACTGATCATACAAGCCAAAAAGACGACGTTTTTGAAGCAAACTCTGATGCGGCACCCTGTCAAAAGCTTTCATGTAATCAAAATAAATGCAAAAACTGTCTTAATTAGGGTCAACTCTTCGGTAAATCTCGTTTAGAATAACAATAACTNGAAAGAATTCCGGCTTTCTGGAGTTGAGAAATCCCATGACGAGACCAATTGAGGGAAGCCAAGGAACAAAATCACTCGCTATCTTCGACAACAATTTTGACAGGCTGTTTCGAGCGGAAAATTAGTAACTGAGTCTTAGGAACATTGATGGCCATCGCATTTGTACTGTTCCACTTAATAAATTCGATGATATTGTTGTTAAGGACATCGGAACTCCTAAATAAGGATTTACAGTCGTCAGCATATAGCATAAAATTACTCAGAAAGCAGTCTGGCATATCGTTAATAAAAATTAAAAATAACAAAGGCCCAAAATACTGTCCTGTGGCACACCACTAATTACTGGGGTCGGCGGGGAAATGGTCCCATTAATATTGACAAATTGGCTTCGGTTGCTTAAATAAGAAGTGAAAAAAGCAACGTACTGATCATCCAAGCCAAAAAGACGACGTTTTTGAAGCAAACTCTGATGCGGCACCCTGTCAAAAGCTTTCATGTAATCAAAATAAATGCAAAAACTGTCTTAATTAGGGTCAACTCTTCGGTAAATCTCGTTTAGAATAACAATAACTGAGTAAGAGTGGACCGTTTCTTAATAAACCCGTGCTGCTTTGAGGACAGCTTCGGAACAATTTGACTATAAATGTGCCGGAAGATAATCCTTCCGAAGGCTAAGGAGAACCTAGAAAGTATACTAATAGGACAATATTGCTTCTCTCTACGACTTTATAAACAGGGATAATATAAGCAACTTTCCAAATGGCAGGAAAGGTCACAGTAGAAATAACCCGATAGAAGATAATATAAAATAAGGAAGCAAAACGTTGGGCAAATAAGTGCAAGTATTTCTCAGTAATCCCGAAGTATGCGAGTTGGTCTCGGGAGGGGGGTTGGTTAACATTAAATAGGTGGTACACGTCTTCCACTGTAAAAGTGGCATCATGAAGGTGGATATCGGGTTCTGAGTATGAATCAATCGGGAGATTGAAGCCATAAAGGTTAAAATTTTCTGCAAAGAACACATTAAAAGCAAGACATTAATCTAAGTCAGTAATATAACATAAGTCACAATCATTAATTTTACCGGGAAGACTTGTACCCCTTTGCAAGTGCTTCAAGGCAGCAAAACATTTCCTCCTTTTAGAATTGTCAAATTTATTAATGAAAACAGTCGTATCAAGATCAATATATTTCACGAAATCTTCTCTCGACTGAGCAATGCGGCTGTCAGACCACATAGTCACTGCACTACGGAGAAGTGTGTTAAGTTTGTTGTACATGTGAACAGAATGAGATGCATAGTAGAAATGAAGAGTGCTTCTTTTCCGCCTACGAAAGGCAAAGGAAGTGTCATTCTCAAAATTGAAGTAATTTGATAATTCTTCCATGATGGAGTCAACAGGAAGGTAAGGATTGATTAGATGCTGTCTAATGGCATTGGAGAACGCAAGACAACTCGACTCATAGAAAGCATAAACACAGAGTTGTTGACAGTAGAAGGAGGAGTGTTGATAAGAAGCGAAAATTTGATGGAAAAATGATCAGACTTAACAGTGTCGTGAACAGCAGCATTAATGCAATCATCAGTAGTAAGAACATTATCAAGGGTATTTCCATGACTGTGTGTGGAGCAGGTAATGCATGCGGAAAGACCGGCATTGCTGAAAATCGTCAAATACTCATCTTCACACAAAACATTTAAGGAGAGAAGACTCCAGTCAGCAAAAGGTAAATTAAAGTTCCCTACGACATAAATGTGCGTTTTGATGACACAGAACTCGAAGAAAGCACGCATGTTGACTTGTAGGTAGTCCTCCAAATCGCCAGACGAGATAATATAATCACTGCCATACATAGAAATGACTAGGAAACACCGAAAAATATCGCTCAAAATAACGGAGCAACCAAAGTCATAAGTTGAAGGAACTCTCGACCAAGTAATTTCACTACTCTCTCTAATGGCAATCAAAACTCCTCCGCGGGAGCCATTCATTCTGTCACACTTGGAGATAATTTTAAAGCCAGGCATGATATTCTTCCAAGATATACTGCTCGTAAGCCAAGTTTCAGCAAAGCAGACAAAATCAGTACTGCTGTTAAGCAAAATGTTTGAAATAGTGATATGCTTATCCAAGTTAGTAATACCTAGACAATTAAAATATACTTGTAACGTTGTACTGGAATGGCTTGTCATGTCTAGTCAATTGCTTGTATCAACGAGAACTCCATTTCTCAGGAGGGTAAAGTTTTTAATCTTGGCACTCCAAAATCAATAAGCTCGCGTCTCTTGGTCAGACATTTGCGTTTCAAAGCGATTTCAGCAGGAGACAGCGACGGTTACAAATAGACAGGATAATAAAATTCCTTCATGAGCGAAGCACTTGCGAGTATTTTTCTGGCAACCCAGGCAGATTTGACGGTAACAATTACCATTCTAGAACAAGTATTATTCTTTTGATGTTTGCCAATTCGAGTTATATTCTCAACAATGTCGGGGTCACCCTCGCCCAAATGATTAAAGGAAAAAAATTTTAAGATATTACTAAGATCAAAACATCGTAAAATTGGTAAACAAACTTTTATTAAAGAAAAATTAATTATCAAGCAACGCAAGATAACATCAATAATTCTACATCTATAGTGCATGCAAAACCACAGGACTTTTTTTAATAAACACAGCACTAACGACTTTTTCACCACTGTTCGTAAACAACATATTGTTGCCAGCGGGGAAGTAGTTCCACAGAAATCATTCGTTATGTACCTTGGTTTGATCATTGAGTCAACGATAACCTGGGAGAGACATGTTAACTCTATTGTTACCAGAGTTAATTATATTACTAAATCCCTTACCTTCTTGGTTACATTTATGGACCATAATACGAAAGAATTCATCTTTAAAACGTACATCGCTTCAATCGTTTTATATGCCTGCGAAGTATGGGTTCCTGGACTTGAAAAAAGACTTTGTTCTAAACTCAGAAAATGCATCAAGTTTTTCTCTACTGTTTCACATGTTGACCAGATGTACTTAATAAATATGATGAATCAGTTATCCTATACAAGATTCGAAAAAACAGTTTTAAAAATTCAAAGTGACGTGAAGCATCCAATGTATCGGAAGTTCCAAGAAATACGCCAAGCGCGAACTACCCAGCATATGGTATCCCTTCCTTCAGCTCGCACTGAGTTATATAAAAGGACATTTTACCACGCAGTCTGCAAACATTTGTTTGATGGCACTTACCCATGTTTTCTATGATAAACGTTGTTTGTGTGTAGTATTCCTATTTATTGTATACGTACAGTACATGAATAAAAGNCTTCATGAGCGAAGCACTTGCGAGTATTTTTCTGGCAACCCAGGCAGATTTGACGGTAACAATTACCATTCTAGAACAAGTATTATTCTTTTGATGTTTGCCAATTCGAGTTATATTCTCAACAATGTCGGGGTCACCCTCGCCCAAATGATTAAAGGAAAAAAATTTTAAGATATTACTAAGATCAAAACATCGTAAAATTGGTAAACAAACTTTTATTAAAGAAAAATTAATTATCAAGCAACGCAAGATAACATCAATAATTCTACATCTATAGTGCATGCAAAACCACAGGACTTTTTTTAATAAACACAGCACTAACGACTTTTTCACCACTGTTCGTAAACAACATATTGTTGCCAGCGGGGAAGTAGTTCCACAGAAATCATTCGTTATGTACCTTGGTTTGATCATTGAGTCAACGATAACCTGGGAGAGACATGTTAACTCTATTGTTACCAGAGTTAATTATATTACTAAATCCCTTACCTTCTTGGTTACATTTATGGACCATAATACGAAAGAATTCATCTTTAAAACGTACATCGCTTCAGTCGTTTTATATGCCTGCGAAGTATGGGTTCCTGGACTTGAAAAAAGACTTTGTTCTAAACTCAGAAAATGCATCAAGTTTTTCTCTACTGTTTCACATGTTGACCAGATGTACTTAATAAATATGATGAATCAGTTATNTTACATATTTCAAATATTTCGAAGCTCAGTATACTTACATTTAAATATATATATATATATATATATATATATATAAGAAAATAACATATGTTATCAAAATTAAAACGGGGAGTAGAGAGACACATAAATAAATGAGAAAAAGTCTAATCGAGAAGTTGGCAATAGGGATAATGCGAATGAAGAAAGAATTTTGGGAGTGATTTTTTATTGCGTTTTTGATTATAGACAAAAGAAGTATCAGAGCGTGTAGAGTGTGATGAAGCAAATTGAATATAATCAAACTGATCAAGATGATGTTTCTAACAAAATAGAGTTTAAGAAAAGTAGATACAAACTTGAGGATTAATAGGGTTAATAAATTCAATGAAACTAGTGCAGCGTTGTAAGGGAGAAAGGGAAAATTTCAATTAAAAATACGCCGTTGAAAACGCTCACCTGCTTAGAAAAGTAAGCTTGGTACAAACCAACAAGGAGAACCATGAAATAATCGAGAGGTAGAAAGATTTTTTATGCCAATAAGGGTAGAGTAAGGTTACCAATGCAGGTATGGTCAGAAAGCGGGAGTCGAAAAGAACTAGGTAAAGGCGTAGAGGAACGGCGTGTGGAAGAAAATAAAATGCATTTAGAATTAGTAGGGTGAAATTCAAGATGATTAGAAAATGAGAAAACTAAAGAAATATGATTTAACTCAATGCTAATATTTATATTTTCCACGAAGATGACAGACGGGAAATATTGAAAGAAGAATGGGGTAGTAGCCGATTTCATTTTGCAGAGTTGACGCTTTTAAGTGCGTACATGGTATGAGAGGAATAATACACAGTTGAAGGAGATCTCTTCAGACTGCGTTTAGGAGCAATAATTGTGAGTTTATAAACCTGGACTAATTTTTCAATCTCGATATTGCGATTCCTAATAGAGTTGAAATGCTTGTAGTAGAGAAAAGTTTTATGGTGATCTTGATTTTGTGGATGAATGTTCTACAACGGAATTATTTTAAGTCTTTTAAACGTTTCGTTTAATTTCGCTGTGTTTATTCTTACGAGTGACGCTTCATGTATATTAACCACAATAAACACAAAGGTCTGAATTGACCCGGTTGCATCTCTGATATCCGTTCTTATGTATCTATAGTACGCGAGCTGGAATTGATACTACAAATTTTTTGAAAGCATTCCATTTATATTGTTCTTTATATAGCTCAAACGCGAACACTAACTTTCAAGGATGGAATAATGATGCATACAATTTACTTGTGAAGGTTTTTCCATGAGCTTTTTAAATATATATCGTCGCTAATAACCAATCCAAAGAGTTTGGTCTCTCTAGCAAGCGAAATTTTGGTACTTTGTTCTGCTTTTGAATTTTTCGTAGAGCTCTATAGATTTCCTACTTCTGATGCCAAAATTATTGAACTTTCGCAATGCCAAAAATTTTTGCAGGAAATCAAATGTGTCCCGTCACCAGCATATTTGCGAATTATCTCTAGAACGTCGCACATCAAGTCGAATGGAAATTGGACCCTGAAGAACAACGCAATTTGTAGTCTACTTACTAATCTACTGTAATCACAGCCTCGACTAGTTGAACTTCCTTTTTTGGAATCAAATTGATTTGTCTTCAGTTTCGCAAATATTAGTATAACAAATTTGTCCTATAGCAGTCGCTGAAACACACAAGACAACATGGGATGACATAAATTAGCCTCATTTAATCAAGGCATGTTGAACGTGGCTTCACTTTTGATACCACGAAAAGCACAGGAAAGTATGTAGGCTGAAAAATTCAATTATTTATGCAAAGCTGTATTATTGTTTCAACTACACACCATTTAATTTATCTGTCTGCATGGAAAGTCAAGTGGTATCTGTATTTAAAATATTTGTTGAGTTCAATGCTCAATTTCAAAGTCAAGGCGTCATAAATTATATTCAGTTCTGTTCATACTCGCATTTCATTAATAAAAAGCCAATTTAAAATAATTCTTTATTATTTTGATATATAGCATAAAATGATACCAAGCGTCGTCAAAGCGTATATTTTTCTTCATTTATCAAATACCTATAACTACTTTTTTCTAAAGATATATTTGTCAAGCAACCAACTGCAAATTAATGCTGTGACTAAAAATACAAACAAATAATGTTAAGTATTGAAACATCATGGCAGTATACACATTGTGTCGTCCCGTTTCTGAGGATGGCTGTATATATATATACATGTATATATTTCTGTATATATATATATATATATATATATATATATGTGTGTGTGTCTGTGCGTGTATTGAAATTGAGTAACGTGAAGTTACTGCTACAAATCTTTTCGAACCTTGAATTTTTGGTAAAATTTCTAGTAGCACCGCTTGCAAACACTTGATTACCTGCCAATCTGTATGATATATTATTAATCGTTATATGGTGAATCATTTTCAAATGTAGCAAATTACCTATTCAATATGTTTTCATTTTGCGGATAATCTATCAATTAACCATAGATAAAGCTATATTTTTATACCAATTGAAAACGTCAAAATTATAAATGTTTTTCTCTTAAGAATAATCTCAATATCTGCAATACTTTGTAAATTTATCTAGTTGTAGCTGCAATTTTTTCCCCTACACTGTATTGTGTTCTGTGAACATATTTGTTTCATGCTTTAATTGATGTTGTAATACTTACAATTTTAACTATTATTATCTAGAACAGCATTTTGCAATTATTTAACGTATTTCGAGGTATTTAGGCTCAACTTCGCACTCAATTGTTAAAGGACATTCAAGAAAACAATAATAATGAAATTCTTGTGTCTGGTGGGGGTACACTCTTTCATCGTGCTGCTAATAGCATAGTTTGTGACTACTTCCAAAAAAGTCGCTATGATTATTCTTTGTCTGTGTTTATCCCTGAAAGTGGCTCTTCTAATGACAAGGTTTGTCTTAAATGTGAGAGAATTTGCGGGCCTGTTGGTGGACAGTATGACATCTTATATACATTACCATGTTGCTCGATAAAATAGATTTTCTATTTAGCACTTGTAGGAGTTTAGTATTTAAGCAAGGCACAATTAGGACGCTAGCAACTGAGAGTTAATGTTCCCGAAATTTTGTGGTTTTGTCCGGTTTTTCAGCAGGGTTTATTTCTCTTAACAAATTCATACATTGTTTTATATGCAGTTTACATTCAAATTTATCTTAATTTTAGTTTGCGTTTCATAAATATAATATGCTTCAATTATATTTCATAATAATTACCGTTACTGAGTTTTATATAGTTATTTTTATGCATTATATTGGAATGATAACTAAGAGAATATATATCATCTATATGCGATAGGTGTATATTGGGCTCTTGTACCAGACAAAACTAAAGATTTTCTATTTAATTATTAATTTAAATTATATTTTACTATAAGGGGATTCTTTCAATTTTTCCATTATATACATGTAAGTACTATTGTGTTGACTGAATTCTTTCAATGTTGAGTTGAATATTGGTTGGCATTTTTTAATGTTAACTTTTTAGCTATTTGATCTAAAAGATTTGTTAAATCTTTTGAATATTCATCCATCTTCAAAGCTCTATACATCACTGGTATGCATTTTCAAATGATCGTTTTTTAATTGTTAATTTAGCTCGAGAAAGAAAAAAATAGCAAAGGTCTTTTATGGGATCTACTTTGTGAGCTTTCCGCCTGCTATTCCAATAAAAACAAAAATGTATATTGCCAAACTCAAGATGGCTTACAAATTTCATTAGGTTTGTTTTAGAGTTTACTTTCGATTTCATTATTTTGGCTGATTTGTTGAATTTTATTAATGTCCTTATCAAATACAGTTATTGTTAAATGCCAAAAAATTCAATGAAATATAATAAAGTTATTTTTAAATTTTATAATAAAATTATGATATTCAATGTTTCTTATAGTATTTTGTCCGTACTAAAATTGTGTTTATCTACAAAATTTGTATGTACGAACCCTTAATCATAGGGCATGCTAATACCCAACACCCATCATGTATATTTGATCTTGAGCATTGTCGATATGCTTCTATAATGCCGGGCGCACACATCATTGAAATAGCGAGCAACAATATAGTAACCAATTCCTTTGAAATCTGAATTATTTTCCCCGATAGTTCCCGCGCACATCAGGGACATGCTGCAGCTCCCATGTATTCTTCCAAGAAAACAATTATCTGCAAGTTTATTATCAATGTTTCAGGCCGTAAAACGTCTTCCTAATGTGTGCGGCGGGACCAACGGAATTGAGAAAAGAGTTGATTTTACATATTCATTTGTGAGTCGAGTTAATTGATTCCTTCAACCTCTCATTTTATACGAAATTAATGATTCAGGATTGACATGTCAGCTTTGGGTGGTGATTCACTATCAAACCTTCTATCACGCAAGCAAGTAATTCTAATCCTTTCGAAACACTCGGCAAAGAGTCCATCACCATCAGACAAACGGCAAAAATCAGCTAGAATTTCTGTTTTGTGGTTAACTAGTTTGAAATAATTAATTGGCTTGATCCGTGCAAAGTCTGTTTTTGACATATTTATTATTTAACATGTATGTATTTACGTAATAATTATCTTCTCTATCAAAAAAAATTATTTCTTTTATAAGTAAGCACGCGGACTCCGCACGAAACATCCGAAATAACCCTTTCGCCATGATGATTATTAAAAAACCATACTTCGTATTGCCAATGACAAAAAAATCGAATTTGAATTAAATTCATTAACCACCGTATAAACGAAAATATACTTCATGTGAGGTTGGATTAGTACTTTAACTGGAGTAATTAAGCAACAATATCCATGCGGAATTGATAAGTGGGCGTTTTAATGGATTTTTTTCATGCTATTTTTTGATAATTAGCTAGGTTGACGGAAAATATATAAATTTTGATTTAATTTGTCTGAATGTTATCAAACATTCCGCAAGCATTTTGTTAGGCAAATATTGGGCATGCAAATGTGAAATTGGAAGCTTATTTAGACTTACTAAGACATTAAGACATTTAATATAAGCTAAAACCAAATACAGGTTAGCAAAAACTAAAATACAAAACTAAAATAAATAATAAATAAAAGTTAATTAATAATAAAATGAAAACAACATCCAAGGCGTGATGCCAAACTAAGAATCATTTTTAGTGACTACAATAATGTGAGGAGTAGTAGAGATTTTACCAGTTTCAACGATTGCTACATTATTATAATGTAGACAGAACTCTGTTCACAAAACACTTTTTGAAAGTTTCTGTCCTACATAGCGGTAGATGGTACAGCTTCAAAGATCTTGAAGTATGTGCAGGCCTTTTATTTTTCATGAAACTATATAAATTGAAATCAGCTTTGCGACGCATTTCAAAAATATCGTAAACTTTGTCAGTATAGTGNTGTTAAAGATCTGGGCCTGATAATAACACCAAACCTTTCTTGGTCTACTCATTATTTGAAGAAATTAAAAAATTGCAGTTATCTTTTTTCTAATATTAAACGGAATATTCCTTACTCAACTCATTTTAAGATCAAGTTAACTCTATACAAATCATTGGTATTAACCATGTCTCAATTCTGATGGAATTATCTCCCTTCATAATTGATAAGCTAGAAGCCTTTCAACATAGATGTTTTAATTGGATACTACCAGGTGTTGATTATAAATCCCAATTGATACGCTTAAATATGCTTCCGATACCCTATTATTTTCAGTTACTTGATTTAATATATTTTAATAAGCTATTGAATGACCAATATGATTTGGAAATATCAAAAATAATACCTGAATATCTACCAACAAATTACCGGCTTCGTTCTTCAAATCTTACAATTTTCAAATCAAAGGATATAAGAAAAGAATCAACTAGATCTTTATATTTAAATAGAATTGCAATTTTTGCAAATTATATATATCAAAATACTTCAATCAATTTATATGGATCATTGAAACAAGTAAAAATATCATTAAAAGACTTCTTGCAACAACAGTTTTGAAATAACTTTAACTACTCTGTTAAAAACAACTGTAAGAAATATGCAATATGTTTATGTCGTTTCTGCCGAGTGCCTTATGTTCATTATTAATGTAAATTTTGTTTATATACTACTGTTTAGCTTCCATATATGGATAATAAATCTATATTATTATTATTAGAATGAAAATTGTTTAGAACAAATATGGGACAAAAAATATCTAAGTACTTTTGGAGCAGAATTTTTTAGTAGTCCAATATTGGGCGGTAGAATATAAAAAGGTGGGGCGGTAGAAGATAAAACATGGGGCAATGTGAGGCAGATGTCAATGCGTGAAAATGGGGCAGGGCAAAAATTCTGTGGGGCGGGGGCAGGACACAAAAATTTCCCCCACTTCCATCTCTAGTCTGGATCCCATCCCTACTAAGTTTTGATATTCACAATCATCTCATCTGCAAAGAAATCTTTCAAGTTCAGATGCAGTTGTGATTTTATACTTATTCATATCGTTTACTTTCAGCGTTGAAAATTACTGATATAGGATAAGCTAGCTATAAATAGAATCAATGTTTTAATACTAATTTTGACCATATAAGTAATGCAAATAAAATTAATTTAATTTATTAATTTGGAAAAATGTTTTATAAGGATGCAACATCTACTATGAATTCCTAGATCTTGAAATAGTCCACACATTAAGACATTAAGACATTAAGACATTTAATATAAGCTAAAACCAAATACAGGTTAGCAAAAACTAAAATACAAAACTAAAATAAATAATAAATAAAAGTTAATTAATAATAAAATGAAAACAACATCCAAGGCGTGATGCCAAACTAAGAATCATTTTTAGTGACTACAATAATGTGAGGAGTAGTAGAGATTTTACCAGTTTCAACGATTGCTACATTATTATAATGTAGACAGAACTCTGTTCACAAAACACTTTTTGAAAGTTTCTGTCCTACATAGCGGTAGATGGTACAGCTTCAAAGATCTTGAAGTATGTGCAGGCCTTTTATTTTTCATGAAACATTCATATAAAGGGTGGTTTGGTGACTTCATTATACGTGTATATAAATTAAAATCAGCTTTGCGACGCATTTCAAAAATATCGTAAACTTTGTCAGTATAGTGTCTATCATAACATTTTTTCAAAAATATATTTATGTTTTTAAGAATTGTATCATCACTACCATAAATTACCAAACAATATCTAAGTTTNAAAACACTTTTTGAAAGTTTCTGTCCTACATAGCGGTAGATGGTACAGCTTCAAAGATCTTGATGTATGTGCAGGCCTTTTATTTTTCATGAAACATTCGTATAAAGGGTAGTTTGGTGACTTCATTATACGTGTATATAAATTGAAATCAGCTTTGCGACGCATTTCAAAAATATCGTAAACTTTGTCAGTATAATGTCTATCATAACATTTTTTCAAAAATAAATTTATGTTTTTAAGAAGTGTATCATCGCTACCATAAATTACTAAACCATATCTAAGTTTGCTAACAATTAATGATTCAAAAACTTTATTTCTTTCTTTGATATTGAAGTTACTTTTTAGATCTTCAAATATATACTTTTCTAAGTTCAAATAACTAATCAACTTTTTTCCATATTCACAAAATTTAAAGTTTTGTTGGAAGGTAATTCCAAGTATTTTAAATGATCTTACTTCTGATATATCTTTAACTGGAAGACATGAACAAGGCAAAGATGATTACAATGAACACCTAATCAGCTTAGTCTTTTTCATGTTAACCTGCAGTCCATATGAGGAAGGGGTTAACACACTTTGATTAAAATTCGTAGGGTTATGTGAACAAATGCTTACATGTCGCATATTCATATCTACATTAACCCTATTCCAGTTGGGGGGCAATTTTGCCCCCCTGTCTTTAGATTTTTTATAACCTTTTTAGACCCATTACACAACTAAATTTTTCGACTCAGTGAACAAAATGTATCTATAACCAATCCCTGAAAATTTTGTGTCAAAAGGACCTGTACTTTTTCCTCTGCAAGCATTTTCCGTAGGTCTATTGGCAAAATTTCGGTAAAAAACGGTAAAATACCTAGTTTTTTGAGGCTATAGCACAATATTTTTGTCTCTATAAGCTTTGAGACGTAGGTTTTCCAATGTATTATGTCTAAGGTAACACAAATCAATGAAAAAAACTTTCCTTTTTGTTTTTGTATCTATTTGTGGTTCAAAAAATGAAAAATGTGGAAAAAAGTCTATTTTACAACCCGCGATCACGTCATATTTTCAATTTTCGCAATAAATAATGTTCAAAATCTGTTCAAATTTTAACCAAATGATGTTTGGAAACTAATTATGTTATAAGTATCCAATATACATCAAAAAATATGTATAAGATGCTTTTTATGAAATTTTTGTTGCAAAAATGCTAAAATCGGCTATGTTGACATAAAATGATGACGTCATCACATGACAACGTGACCAAAGACGATGGTACCTTTTTTTCTTGATGGTAACATGTCATAGTCAAACCCTACAAAGTTTTATCAAATTTTGTTAAGAAATGAGCATTCTAGACAGGGGAGGGCAAATTTGCCTCCCCCCAACTGTTTAATGTACATAAAAAAGCCCAACTGGAATATGTTTAAGTAACTGTTGGTTTTTGTCCGCACTTCCATTCGCTAAGCAAAAGATATTTGTAAGTCGTTGCTAAGATGCCATTCTCAACTATGCAATACAAACTCGAAAAATTGTTAGGTCTGTAACTTGAAACAAAGTTTGCCTTTAAATCAAGAAATTATCAGTGTTTCTGCTTTCAGTAATTGATGTCTGTTTGTTTGATATAACCAGTGGGAACAACATTGCAATTTTATAACTTCAATAACGAGCTAAAGACTCTTGACTAAAATTATGTTGTATATAATATGAAAGCTTTTGTAAATAAGCAAAATTTCTTTTAAATATGTAGGAGATTTCAGAAAATTTATATACCATGCTATATGCTTCTGTTCATAAATGTTTTCAATGTTATATATTTGGAAGCTTAAATAAATATTTTGTAGATGAAAAATTGAATGCATTGGACGAGTACTACAATGAGTGCACTCTGCGTTCAATTGGTACTAAAAACACTTCCGTCCAACAGAAACTCATAGCCATACAGAAGGAAGCAGAAGTTCGTGCTAGAAGAGATGCACACGTTCAGTTTGAAAAATGGCGCGATACCGAACTTGTTCAAATGAAACTTGAAGAACGAGAAAAGTTAAAAGGCCAATTCGATGAAAAATTGTGAGTACATGCGTTTCATATATACTAGATGATTTATTTAAATTGGGTGACATTACTGCTTGATGAATATTTGTTTTGTTTAGCCGTGACATGGAGTTGCGTTTTAATGAGCGTTCTAACTACCTAACCAATCGAGAGCAGTTCTCAATGCAGTCAGTTCGTGAACATCAGTCATCCTTGGAACGCGAGACCTATGACCAACGTCAGCACATTTTATCAGAAATAGAGTCATTTAGGCAGCGAGAACAGGCACAATTCAAGGAGATTGATCTTATGAAGAGGTATATGTTTCAGTCTTTCCAAAGTCCAATGTGAAAGGTCCATCAAATAGTATTTAAAACATGCCTTCTACATTTATGGAAAATATAAACACGGTGTCAGTAATGCGGAGAATTGTAGATTGTTATCATTGTGTAAATTGAAAATCTATTTCACGTATTGCCTAGAAAGCATAATTTTTTAAGTGCTTTTTACACATGAATTCCAGAATTTTCGTAAATCGAATAATAAAATATAATTTATACTGATTTATTGTTTTTAGAGAACTGCAGTTGGAAAAAGACAAGTTAAAGACTTACGAAGACTCAATTTCGCAAAGGGAACAGGCATTGAAAACAATTGAAGAGCGATATGAACATAAATTCCGGGATGCAATGCGCAAGTACGTTTTAGCTTTTATTTTTTTGTGTTTATTTTCATATGCAAGAGCTTTATCAATTTCAACACTAAATTTCAATTTGTTTCAAAAAATTTGCGTATTTATATGTCGTAGTCGAAATTATGCTGATATTAATTGACGGAAAATTCGTTAGTTAAATGTCTGCCATTTTTAATTATTTGCATAATTAGATACAAAAATGAGGTGAACGATGAATACACCGATCGTGTGCACACATTGGAAATCAACGAAGCGCGAATAGCTGAAGAAACCAAGCGATTGTACGAAGAGACTTCCACGATGGACAAAGTCAAAGATGATTCTCGACAAAAGTCGGCGCGCATTGTTGATCTAGAAGTACCACTTTAAAAGCTCTTGTTTTCTAATTCTATTATAGTAATGCAATTCACGTTCGCGTGAAACAGCTGTCCAATTTAGATATTTATTAATAGCAAATTCATTACTTAAATTCAATGAAATCAACCGGTCTGTCATCAATAACGTCGTATTATGAAGACATACATGTATTGAATCGTGCAGACTGATTTCTTTTTATTCACACTGATATGCAATTTGCGAAGAAACTGATGCAGATGGGGTGTCTAAGGAGTCTTATACGTACACCCTTTTAGGATTTATAATATTTATTAATAACATTGGGTTAATATATTCTCGTATCATAAACTTTGTTGGAAATAGTTCTGGTTTATATGGCCATACCCACCAAGTACCGCGAAGTCCCACCCAATTTTTAAAGTTCCAAGACCAAACTCACGTAATTTTATTAACTACCATTGTTGGAAAAAATATATATGTTTCAAAAAATAGAAACTAATTTTGTTCAAAATAGAGGTTTTTAAATGTGACCAGATTATTTCATTGGTCTGATATTGAGATGGAACTGTGACTCAAAATTTTCGAGTACTCTGACTTTCAAAAACTCGAATTCGAATGAGCTCAGAAACATAGATGGACGCGGGTGTAATTTTTATAACCGCATTTCTCCGCGCCGCATCTGCATGTGAAAAATTAACCGCAACACACCCACTATTTTCTAAATGCCACCTGTCGATTAAGCCAAAAAATGTCACTCCCCGAATTGACTTTCATTAATATTGTTTAATTAAGTGAATGATGTCACTGCACCACACCCGCCTCCATCTTTGCTCTGATAACTTGATTAAAAAACTTGAAAGAGAAATTAATATTCGATTGAAAATTCATTTGAAATATTGTCAAAAAAATTAATTATTTTCAACTTCGGTTTCTATATCAATGGAAATTAAAAACTTTTGTTACAATTTGAAATAACTCGATCCAAATACGGAATTTGCTTCAAAAAAATTACTCGAAACATAAAAACTCAAACTCAGAACCAGTAACTCCCTCTACTCAAAAATTCTATTGAGACTAATAGAACCAATTAATTCTGGTTGTACAAAGCCATATTTTCTATGAGCTTACGATGTTTGTATCATTCGTCATGTTCATGTAACGGACTGAGTTATTTGTAGACGTTTGAGCCGCTTGTACACGAATTGTAATGGCGATGCATGATCGTAGAAAGTGACTTGTAGATGTGGTTGAGATCATTAACGAACTGTTAGTTTTTTACCTTCAAGCGTTTCTTTGATCATTTGTTTGTTGAAGATGTCATTTTTTAAATTTTAATCAATATAACATATTGATTAGATTTTCAAAATTGTTGCCGGCCATACACCTCAGGGAGAGGCGTTCAGCAAGATACTTACCATTTCCCTTAAAATCTCCCAGCTTAATCAGTTGCCCCCGAAAAAAACAAGTTTATCAAATTATACTTAAGTGTGAATTAATACTCGCAATTTCATTGGATGAGACATAAATATTTTGCTTAGTTAGAAAGAGTACGCCATTAAAATTTATAGTTTATTGAAATTTTATTGTTTCAACAACCTACATTTTGCAATAGAAGAATAATGATTTCTATCACTCTGTTTGCATTTAGCTGTCTCTGGAACGAAGTGCCAATGAGAATTTGCTGCTCAATAAACAAGTGGAAAGTTTGAAACAGTAATGTTCATATTTTACATTTTTTTATTGTTTATTGTATTGAATTTGTTTTTGTCGATAATTATAGTTTCGTTTTCGTTAAATTAATATTTGAAGCCCGATATTGTATACAATGTGTATTTTTACTATTTTTTCAAGTGGCTGAAAATGTTGTGTTGAATAATTCAGAAAAATGACCCCATTATCAAAAATGGTTTAACTCTACCAAGTACTAATATTCTCATTTATATATATACATATTTCTCTATATATATATATATATATATATATATATTAGGGATGGTGGATGATTCATGTATAGGACCAATTTATTCAATTTAGATACCCTACGTAACTCCTCATCTCTGCATTCATTCGGCTCCTAAATTGTCAAATTTTTAGCAGTGTGGTCGCGGTGATGACTAAATATTGATATACGCGCGATTTATTAAAAAATTTAAAACTACGTTAGTCCGGACGATTAATTCATCAATCGATTAAGTTCTTTTGGCCTTTTGTGTACTCCTAGCATATCAATGAGATGAACATGATTATATAAGGTCGCAATATAAGATCTTTTTCAAAGCAATGCATCGTTATAATATAGATTAATTTTTCCTAAGCGCAGAAAAATGCGCGTATGTAAAATCATTGTTTTTAATTAGCACTAAAATTGAGAAAGCAAATTACCATAGATATCAGTGAATATAAATAGGGGAAGGTGAGGTTAAATGGGAAGTTTCATTTGTTGCAGCTGACTGAAAATATGCTGTTTTGATATGACCATCAAATATCTGTTAACAGCCACACGTTTCAATTTGCAGTGCATGCTAGCAGTGTGAGAGGTTTTTGCAGATTTTCTCAATACTTGATCTAGCGATAAAGGAGACGTCAGCATATAGCAGTTGTCTGCCATCTGTGAATCAAATAATACTTTGTATCCTAAATGGGACAAAATGATCATAATGTAGAGAGAATTAGAATGGGGCAAACGGTAAATTAACTTTTTCTACATAGTTATCTGGAGAACAATGGATTAAGTGTGAGGTGTGTTTCCTATGGGCTCGCTCATGCTTTGTGCAGCATTGTATCAGAAACTGATGGCATACGTTTGTGAGCATGTAGATATATACTGTACGAGCGTACATGCACTGAATTATATCAGCGTAATGTGCATATGATGAGATGCTATATTATGTTTTTCAAATTAAAGACTTCTTAAATACAGATATTGATTTTTTATTTTCGTCTTATTTTAGCGAACCCATGGGGCAAAACGGGAAATTTCTGAAAAAAATTAATTTCAAAAATAATATAGTTAAAAATTAACTGAAGTAAAATGTCTATCTGATATGAAAAATTGTTGTTATTTTGTGGTTCCATAGAGGTATTTTTTCAGTCTTAGAACATATCTTACAATATATACAATGTTCATACCCATCTTCTTAACTATCCCGTTTTCCCCACCTTCCCTATATTTTCGAATATTATCAACCACGAAAAGTCTTTATTTCCAGGTAAGCAATGAATAACATTATCACGGTATGACTTTTAAAGCCCCGTTTACATGATAAGTTTTCTGCTATGACTTCCCTTATATAAGAGAATACCTATCGTGTAAACTCAAATTAACCCGAGATAATTGCTCGTAAGGAACTCAGAAAATGTTGGGTGTTTTTGTCATAAGGGAAAACCTATCGTGTAAACGGAGCTTAATGTAATATTTTTAGATCGGTTGAAGAACTTCGCCGTTACATATCCGGAACAAGAAACCAGTCATTTGCTGATCCTGTTTCAGTATCAATAAGTAAAGTACGTTTGAAACATCATGTATTTAAATCATATCTTACTTTTTATCTGTTCTTGGTCTTTATTTTGTAGATCTTTTTCATAATTTTATCAATGATAATTTTTGAAAATATTTACTAACTATTATTTTATGCATTTTCTACATTTTAAGTGAATTTGTTTCCATGCAATACCAAAATAAGTTAATGGGATTGGAAATCCTCGAGACGTAAATTTTAATTTTAAGTTATTATGCTAAAGTAAAGTTTATTTTTAAATTTCATTATATACTACCACGCATTTTGCTGAATAAAGTTCACTTACCGTATTTAGCCCCCTATATCAACTGCACGAGATCGTGGTGATTTAAGCAGTCGATTTCATGCGCAATCGCAAGAGTTGCGTCATCTTAATGGAGAAATTAATGCTCTTCGTAGCCAAGTTGGGGAAATCAACCAGGTTCCAAGTCCTAAACCTACACCACGTGTCAATCACAATGTGCACATTGAGCCCGGCTTACAGTAAGTACTTTGATTTGCCAAATATGTATATTCGAATGTGTTTTTCAGTTACCCCAACACAAAGTATAGGTGAGTTGAAAATTATCCCATTTTCTTGTTTTGTTGTTTTACTGTAATGTATATCCAGGGTTGGAATAAAGGCCAACTATCCATTGAAAATAGTTCTTACAATATTGTCCGGATTGTGATTATGAATAGTCCGGTCCATTTAATTGTTCATATGGATGTGCGTCGGCGGGCTTCGTTGAAAAACAGTTTTTTAAGCACATGTTTTTTCAAGTTTTTTTCAATGGTTTTTTCAAATATATCAAATTCAATAAAGGGGAATCACATGCTAAGTCTTTTAACTTTAATAAAAAACACTTTTTGAAACTCGAGAATGTACAGAAAGTGCATTCCGTTTCAAACTCCTCAGGAAAAAATTATTTTCGTTTGTTTTCCTGGATAATATTTGCCATACATATAAGTTTTGGCACATATATAAGTGTTGGTGAAAGTTTGAAAAAACAAGTTTAATACGTTTTTCACCCCTGAGTGCCTCACTTCAAAGTCGAAGCCCATTTCCAACTCTGGTAGCGTCTGTAATTGATAATTGCATGCATAGCATTTGTGTACAGCTCATGAGTAAATGATCTGCACTGATTGTATGCTGTTTGAATTGAAGGTACTAAATATAAAGGTTGGTCTAATATATTTTAGTAAGTTGGTTTCGTTAATATTCAAATTTTACATGTTTAAGTAACTGTATGCCAATCATTGTCACCCAAGACCCTCTTTGATAAATTTTTATATATATATTTAAAAACGCTGACTTATTTTCATAGTAGGGGGCCGATTGCGTCTGTTTTCTAAGTAATTGGCTTTGTTGCATATGCCTGCGACGCTTAAGAATTTAATGCTTGGTTAAAATACATGTAGACTGCAAATTTTATTAAATTTTAACAGAACTTCTTTTGGTAATGTAGTGACGGGAACTCGATTTACTCTGTATTATGATTAGAGCTCTTTCTGCTAAAAGTCCACTTTTGTAATATCGCTTTGAAACATTTGTGAAGTTATGGACGTTTTGAATTAATGTGTATTTAAACAGAACATGTGTTATATGAAAGTATCGTGAAAAAATCCAAATTATGAGTATTTATTGTATTTATCAGCCACATAAATATCGCATGCATTCATTGGCTTCTTGATTTACTCAATAGTCTGACATGCGTTAATCTTTAGAATAACTACGCCTCCCGTTCTGCTCGCTGATTTCGAATATCCCAGTCTTTCGTCGTCATCCTCAGTATGTGGAGAAATCCCTCGACCTCCTCTTCCAACTGTTTTAGGACAAGATGTTTTGCAAGACCCTCATCTTGCATGTCTAGTTGATTCCAAGCGCAAAATTGAAAATTTGGAAACTGAAGCGCAGGTTTGAAGTCTGGTTATAAGAACATTTAATTATATTTAATATTTGAGTATAGCTGACTACTCTTGTAAGGGCGGATTTAGGGGGGTGGACAGGGAGGCTAGCCAACTCCCCTCCAGGGGTGCACTCAGGCCTACCCCTACCTCACGTTTGCCTTTTTAGAGTTATGCTACACTGTGCTTTTATTAGAATCAGCATTTTTAACTTAATAACATTACAATCCATTATCGGTCACTGCGAGTCAGAGCAAGCATTGTCAGGTCGTCGACGAATTTACAATTGGTTGTGCACAAACATGGGAGCAAACTGACTATCTGAACATGTGTTGTAGCAATGAACTACGACGATATCGAGATTTCTCTAGCTGAGGTGCTTAAACGTTTCCTAGCCACTCCATCCGCGAAGAATGCAGGCTCATGCTACATGAGCGGACCCGACCCGATGTCGCCCTCTATAGTATCAAATGTGTTAGGCAATTGTGACATCGTGTATGAGGTTTTTGCGTTTTTTGGACGCTGGCCACCCCATAAATATTGACCTAGATCCGCTCCTGTCTTGAAATGTCTCAAGCCGTTAGAAGATTCTGATAGATCACTGAAGAGATGAGTTTGAATAGAAACTTTGGATCTGACAATTTTTCATTCGATTTCAAAGCGAATGCTATTATTTTTTACAGAATTTTTATAGTCTTAACGAAAACGACATTTTTCATAGTAAAACTACAAGAACAATCGTTTTTCGAACATGAAGAATTTGATTTGTGTCACTTCAAAAAACAATAGACTATCTTATGTTAACGAAATTTCTAAATTTCTATATTCAGTACTTAATCGTTTAAAAGGTAATCGTGAATTTTATATTTGAACATCCACTTTTGTCATCAAATTCTCCAGCATTTCCATCATCAATGCGAAGCTGTTTAAATGCTGTTATAATTCGTTACTTAGATCCACAAATGTGACTAAATAGGAGAGAGATTTGATTAATGACAGAAATGGAATATAATTTCATGTTCATCACTAAAGAAGAATAATAACTCTAAATTTGTAAATCAAATTTATAAATATATGGAAGTGATGTTAAAGTTAGCTTCTAGTTCAAGAAGATTATAATAGGTTCAATAGTAAATTCTAGAGTTTAATTTTAATCATGGTCGAATGAACCTGAGAATGGTTTTCGTGGCAACTGGTATATTTGGTTGCAGTTTTTGTTGATTTATTAACTCCTTTTATTAAATGTTTGCAAAAAATTCAATTTAGCATTTGGAGCATCGCTACAACGACTATTCAATGCGTTTATCACAGATAGCGCGGGATTCATATCAGCCAGTACATGAGTCGAAGCCTGAGCCGGTTGAAGAGCTTCCAAAACAAGTGAAATTCGATTCCTTCAAACCCTTTAATATTGAAAGAATGCCTGCTGGTGGGGATGCTGATGGTCTGTGTTTTATTCAATTAGAAAGTACAATCTGTAGAAATTCGCTGCTAAAAGAAACAAACTTTTCCTATATTTTATATAAATATTTTAATATATATATTGAACAGTAATATGTTAACGATTCTGGTAGACATTTCAAATCAAATGTGTGTAGCGGTAAATTGCATGAAAAGTTTGAATTTCTTTAAAAAAAATATGGAGAATATATATATATATATATAATGAAACACTAGTATTCTAGAGAAATGTCATTAGTGACGAGTTGCTTAAAAATATTTTCAGGGATTTGCAATAACAAGATATCGATATTTGCTTTTGAAAAACATTGTTCATTTTGCCATTTGTAATGTTTAAATGGTATTGGCTATAAGTTTTTTGTAGTAATTAGTTGGTTTTTTAGATTATCACAGAATAATCTCGAAATTACATCATTCAGAATTGGAAGAAGTGCCAACAATTGACAGTGTTCTTAATCAGTATGATGACAACTATAATATTTCTCTAGAATTTGCTAACCTCCCGAGAGTGAATCTTCCCTCATCTTCAAAGCTTAATGAATCGGTTTTGTCATCTGAAGCGTCTTCAATTCATCATCCACCCTTTACGCCGCCTCCCCTTGAAGGAGACTATCAGAAGGAGTCTTTTGAACCTCCAGCAAAGTATTCATCAGATGAGTTCATGAATTCATTAGATTCCACTCCACGTAAAATCTATGAAGAACCCCCTGCAGATTTCAATGAAAATATTGATGACCATATTTCAAGTCTCTCCGGTCATTCGAACCATAATGTACCTGAAGAACCTTTTGATAATAAAATCAATTCTAGTAATGCATTTGTAAAGGAATTGTACGAAGATGGTCAATGGCGTGAAATTGCTTCGGAATCCGGTAATTATTTTGCATAAATTATGTGTTTGTATGTGTGTCCGTTTTTTATAAAAAAATTCAATTCTCGAGTCAATCTAGGTGGTTTTCATCTTTGCTCAATTTTGCATTTTAATTGAAATTTTAGAAGTGCATTTTTGAGGATTTTTTAATTAAGAATTTTTTTTGGAAGCCACAAGGAAGTTGAAAGATTTAAAATTTTAGAAAAAAGTTGATATCATTGATTGTTGTATTCGGAAACAATTTAATTTAGTTATTACTGGCACTAGGGCCCGGCGGTATACCGACACCAAAACCGATACTGCGGTATTTTGACAATAGCGAAAAATACCGATACCGCGGTATCTTGCCTAAAAAATTGATCGGTATTTTATTTAAAAGTACGAGTATTGTATGCAACCCCTCGATTCAATATTTGCACTATGAAAACCTTAAATATTTCTGTACGAAGTTTAGAAGTTAGTTCATTGGACAACTCAGAAAACTTCTTAGAAAGAAAGGTCTATTAATCATGCAGTTAAAATTATATGGCTGATAAGCTCACAAAATTTTATCAAAAATACTGTCACAAAAAACGAGCTTTTCAAATAGATTTTTTCTTAAAAACATGAGATTTTATAATGTGCTCGTTCGGTGCATTTATTTCTTTGTAACGCCATATTCATGATTATGAAATTAAAATCTTTTCAATTATGGTGAAGATCGAAAGATCCATTGCAGTTTTAATAAACTGGTGATATGTAACATTTCTGAAAGGTTCCACGTGCTTCTTGCGTTTTGATGTTAAGCATGCTTTTATGGTGTAGTTAAAAATTCCATTCTTGGTCATACCCTAATTTTCAATAAAATTCATGCACATTTGTAATTACTGGGTCTACCATAAGTCAATAAATTCAAAATTTAGAAATCAATTCTCTTTTACATAGTAAGTCCAAAAAAATTGCGCATAATTGATATAACCATGGCATACTACGACTGCAACAAATGATATGTTATTTTTGTCTTAAGTTTTAACTTATTAGTGATGAAATAAAAACTTAAAAAATGTAGACCCAAGTAATTTCAAATTTCAAAATATGGAAAATGGGTTTTTAAGTAAATAATGCCAATTTTATAAGGTGAAAGTTTGCTTTTTTCAGGCAAAGATAACAACCTAGTAATTACCGTAAATCCTTCTGTATAAGCCGCCACCATGTAGATGCTGCACACCAAACTTTGAAGGTTGTTTTCAAGTTAAAATTATGCTGAGTGTATAAGCGCATCTGACATACCACAATAATTTTGTCATCCCCACATTCGTTATCAATTCATTTAACAAACATAATTTTACCGCAATTATCAAATCAGCAGTTGGGCATTCTAAAATAAACCGTAACCCCGAACTTAATGAGAAGTTAAGAGATATAATTTCTAGACTGGAGGATTTACGGTGTTTCTTACTAATGCAACTATTATTCATTTTAGTTGTTTTAGATTGCAAGTGTGTCAGCCACTATTATTTTGATATTAATGTTTTGTATATATATAT
>CABFPE010000002.1:4169969-4184642 GCA_900660155.1 Hofstenia miamia
TATATATATATATAGTCATACCGATACCGCGGTATTTTGAGTGATACCGAAATTTTTTTTGCAATAGTATTTGAGGTGTTGGTAAAATGAGTTGCTAAAAAAATTTCTTCATTGAATGATCATGTTGCTATAAATACACCAAGTTTGCTTGATTAGGGTGGTTTGAAAAAAAAATTTTGGAATTTCAATATAGGGGAGATTCAAAAACCTGGAAAACCCTCCAAAAATAGCATTTTCACATATTTTTTTTGGTAGGCCCCTAAACTCAGCCACCTACTCCCCCTCCCCCCTAAAGGTCGCGCGAGGTCAAATTTCACAAAAATGGTTATAAATCACTCATTTCTTATAATAGAAAGGTGATGTTGGTGTCAAAAGATGCAGAATACACAAGTTATATCTATCCTAAAAGGAACTTTTTCTCTAAATTCAACAATTTTTGAGATATTTCAAAAAATGTGCTTTTTGCTGTATTTTTCAAGATCAAATGTTGTAATGATTACTAATTGGTGCCTAACGACAAAACTGTGCTTCCTCACAATCATATAGCACATCAAAATGAAAATAATGCAAAAGTAAACCAAACAATCTACACACTATGGCATAATATCGTTTCACAGCATAACTGGTAACACAGCACTAAAGTGTAGCACAAAGGTACTTATTGAAATTACATTGTTTCCTTTAACTTACTCAAGTTTCAAAATCATTCACATATATTATATGATGGAACGTAATCTTGCTTGCTATTTAATCTTTTGATTAATCTTCTTGATTTCATCTTTTGTCTTATTAGTCCATCTCTTCGTTTAAATGTGCTAACTGCAGAAGATGCTTTCCTTACAACTTTTATGTGACGTTCCACTGCCTGATTGTGGCAAAGATGTTGAAGGTGAAATGGTGTTATTCGGATCCTGTCTAGTTCTTTATCACTCATATGTTTAATTGCAGGGAGTTCATTTATTGCTGTTGAATTCATGTTGACCATTTTGTAGTACACTTTTGCCTTGTGGTTGAGTTTGGGCCTCCGAAAAGAACGTATTTTGATGCGAGTTTGTTTTGAACTTGTACTTTCGTCTTCGTTGACATCACTCTGATAGCCACCTTAAAATTCATCAGAGGGTATAAGAGAGAGTGTTCTTCTAATTGTTCTCCACTTCGAATTGAAAAAACCTTACTGATGGCCATGCACCGGAATTGATAGTCTTCATCATGCAACATTGACAAAAGATTGTTTTAAGGATTGGCAAAAAAAGAATTTCGTTCTAGTGTTTTTTTAATGCTTGATTTTTGGTTGCTCCATCTGTAAATTTGAGGATTCGATTGTAAGATAGCATGGTAGTTTGTGGCGCCTTCTGCTATATAATTGTGAAGTTATATCTGAAACCTAGAAGGAAAATACACTTGAATGCAAAACTCTGCCAATGTTGCAAGATTTCTTGATGGTTTTGCCTCAGCCGCATATAATCTTAAAATACGGCAAGCCAATGTCAACCCTCGTGCATGATACAAAGGTCTAACTTCTAAAAGTTTCATGTCATCATCAACATCGCCCGAGCTTGTGCACCAACAAAGACGATAAGCATAAAACTGATTTGTGCTTAAATCATCAAGGACTTTGTTGGGCATACTTGGGAAGTTCCTAAGCAACAAGAAAAGCTGCATCACCAGTATGCCCGTTCGTTTCATTTAAAAGTCTTTCAATGACATCTGATTTTGTAGGTAGTTAACTTCTGGCAGTACATCTTTTGGTAAAAATGCAAGGTCAATGTCAACTGAAGCTGTTGCACTTTTTCTGGTTAACATATTTCAGTTTCACAAATGCAATATTATCTTCAAAGACTTGTACTGTAACTATAGAATGGTGAAAAGAGCTAAGGAATTGAATAAGAATTCGTTGAGTACTGACTGTCCAAAGATATATAGTAGAAAGATATAATGTATAGAACAGAAATACAGAGCAGAAAGCCATAATATATATACCAGAAACTTATCTAAATATAGTGGATGCACTATTTTTAGACGGCTGTCAGACTAGAATAATATCAGAAATCCCTCCAAGAATAGAGAATGCAATATTTTCTATAGTATAATGATAAAACTCACTATAGAGGTAAGCGAAACTGTTATAAAACAGCTATTCCTTTTCTAGCAAAAATTCGAAAAAGTATCTGAATGATGAAAACACATTTTTTGATTTTCTTGAAAACGCCTAAGTTTAGAGAAAAAATTCTTTTTAGGATAGATATAAACTTGTGTATTCGGCATCTTTTGACACCAATATAACCTTTCTATTATGAGAAATAAGTGAGTTACATCCATTTTGTGAAATTTGACCTTGTGGGACCTTTTTTTTGAGGGGGTGGTGGAGGGGTAGGTGGCTGAGTTTAGGGACCTACCAAAAAAATATGTGAAAATGCTATTTTTTGGAGGGTTTTCCAAGTTTTTAGATCCCCCCCCATGATTGAAATTTCAAAAAAAAATTCCACTTCATGTGGTTTTACTTGTTAAAAGTTATATGAAAGTGTAATACTTTTTCAAAACGTAGGTTTCTTTCTGTATATGAAATATTTTGCAACATTTGATGCACATACAAGCATAAGGAGAATTAAATTTTACTTAAGAATATAATTAGCAACACGACAAAATATAAATTTCACAAAAAAGATAATGCAAACAAAAGTTCATTTGTGTACACTGACTTATTGAAGGTATGTATAATTTTGTTCAAGCCTTGTCTTTCGATTTGATGGGAGGCGAAATTACACGCAGAATATGTTCAGTAGGAACACAGCAGAAATAATCCATAGCCAATAAAAATATAGGGAGCGCACGTGTACTCCCATAAACTTGATGCTGAGGTCACCTTCTTCAAATATGTCACGCCATATAACTTGAATCTTATGTTCATGCCACGTAATCACCAACTTTAAAGAAGCTGTAACAGGGTTTCAAAGAGTTTATGTATCATCAGTGAGGATTCATTATTGAATGCAATCGAATTTAATGACTGTAGTTCAAAGTGGTGGAAATTGTGTTCCATGATCAGTGAGGCCTTGTACATACCTTCCAGTGAGATATTGTTGAATCATTTCAAGCTCATTTCTTTCAATTTCAAAATGTTATACCAATTATTTGCTCTTTGCAAAAATTTACTAGTGCATTAAAATAGATAATTTGATTTGGTAACGTCTTTGGACGCTTGCTCTGGTTGCAAGTCGTTTTATAGTTTCTCCAATTCCATAGCCAGGGATTTACCATGACTGATGGCAAAAAGCTCCAAGAACAATCAATTCCAAAATCAGTTTTATGATAGCAAAGGTTACACAGGTGTTTTAATATTTGTGTTGAGCTGCACACCCATCCGAAACGTATTCAATATTCTTTATCTTTTCATTCGATTCAGGATGTGCAAAAGTTAGAATTTCTTGAAAAAATTTACAACACTTTGCACGATCCAAAGCCCAAAGCATGCCTGCAAATTAGGCCGTGAAGCTTTCAATTTTGGCACACCGCGAAACAGATTATGTGCCGGCACAGTATCTCATTTGCACTGACACCTTCTGAATTACTTTATTGAGAATTCTGCTTCTTTATTTTAATTAATGGTAATACTATTTTCTATTTTATATACTATTTTACAAATTCTGTGTTGTGGCATGTTTGGATTTATCCAAAGCATTGCCTCAATAAACTATGATATCCTGCGCAGGACTACCTTGTGAAGTACGCCAATCCTAGAGCGTTAGGGAATTTAAAAGAAAATTAAAGTACTATCTGTTCGTCAATCAGTTCGATGAAATGAATTTTCTGTAAATGTATATTATTGATTTTGTAATTGCGCATTAGAGTTCCCCATGGGAAATGTCTGCGCTTTATAAGAATTCACATACAGTGGGCTACCATAAGAAAAAAAATGTCTTCAATTTCAAACTTTAATTCAACAACAACATAACAAAAAAAGATAATATTAGCAACTATTATGGAGTAGAACCTCCTTTTGCCATTACCAAGTTATCAATGATTGATTGGTTCATGTTACCGCACTCTTTTAACAAGGTTGCTTTCAGAGTTGATACCGATGAAATCTTGCTCGCAGATTCCCGAAGCTTTTGACCAAGGTGCTCCCAAACACGTTCTATCGCATTCATGTCTGGGCTTTGGGCCGCCCATGGTAATGACCTAATACCGTGTAATCTCTTCAAGGCTTGAGTAACTTTGCTTGTGTGACAAGGGGTCCCATCTTCTTGAAAAACATAGACATTTTTATCTATATTATTAGTTTCAAATATTGGTAATAGACCTTTCTCTAATATCTGACAATATTTTGGGCTATTCAACCGTTCTTCAACGAAGATCAGCTCTGACCTTCTCCGAACCAGACAGCACCCCACACCATAACACCTACCCCACCATGTTTGACACTTGCCTGCAAACATTCAGCCTTCCAAGTATCTGTCTTACTTCTCCAAACATAAACCTGCCTTGAATTTGAATACTGACAGAATTTGCTTTCATCTGACCATATTACTGACTTCCAAAAAGTATCATCTTTGCACTCAAATTCTCGTGCCCAATCCATTCGCTTCTTCTTGTTGACATTAGAAATCAGTGGCTTCTGCCTTGCAACTCTTCTTTGGTATTATAATTCTTTTAAAGCTTTTCTCACTGCATAGGGTGACATTTCCACGGTAATAGCAACATCTTTGACACTTTTACAGCGGTTTTTGATGACTTCCATTTCAATGCTCTTTCCATTCGATCCGTCACGATAGAGAGTCTTCCTGAACGGTGTTCAATGCTCCAATGGCCCTCTTCATTAAATTTATTAACAATATTATTGATTGTTTGATGATTAAGCTTGAAACGCCTAGAAATTTCTCGATTTGACTTGCCACACTGATGCTACCCAATTATCTGCCCTCTTTTAAATTCACCAATGTCTTTGCATCCTCGTGTTTTCATTGCTAAATCGTATTTAATCAGTATTCACACGTAACATTTATATAATATCAGGAAATTATATCAGAAAAAGAGGAAGTACTATTAAGAAATTCAAAAATATCGTTAAAATCACAGGTGGCTAAAAACTTATGGTAGCCCACTGTATTAGCATAGTTGAAATGATTTAATACTAGAGCATGAATTAATTGAATTTTTGCTTTAGTTGGAAGTTTTTGTGAGATTAAGTTCATTGCTTTAATTAATTAATTTGGCCATTTTTTTAATATGATTTAGTTGCTTTTTAAAATTTAAATGTGAATCGAGAATAATTCCAAGGTATTTAAAGGACTCAAACTTGCTATACATAAATGCCGTTAAAATTAAGTTTATATTGTGAGCTATCAGTAGATGTTGAATTTGACTTAATGCAGAATTGAGTTTTAAAGGATTTAGTCTTAGCCTTAAGGAATCAAAATATTTAGTGCGAGAAATACAATTTTTTTCGAGAGTTTGAATGGCTTTTTGCGACATTTATTAGAATTTAATAATTTTGTATCATCGGCATATTGTATAACGTATATGTTGTTAAATCGGACAATTTATTTATGTAAATATTTAAGAGTAAGGGACCCAATATTGTTCCATATGGGACTCCATTTTTAGTACAACCTCAATTTGAAAAAGATTCATTAAGCTTTACTCGCTGAAACTGCTGAGTATTCATTATTATCCATCGTTTTCTCCACTTTTCAATAGCTTCTATTAAAGCGTCGCCTGTAAAAATACCTAACGAAAACCATGTTGTGTTTGATTAAAAAGAATTCGTTCAAATGCTTTGCTGATTGGAGAGGTGATTGAAATGGGTCTATAATTTAAGCATTCTTCTGGATTGTCTTTTTTAAATAGCGGCGTTATATTTACCAATTTTAATTCGTCTGTAAAAAGGAATTTCTTATACATGCATTTAAGATGTAACATATTGATTCAACTATTAAGTAGGCTGTGAGTTTTAGAAGCCAAGTTGGTATTGAAGACTGTTCGCTGGATTTGTTTTTTAAATAATGTATCGACTTTTTGATTTCGTATTTAGTTGTAAAACGAAAAGAAAAAGAGGGTGGCGTTGATTTAGTTTTATTAAGACAAAAAGGTACATTAATACCGTTGTAGTTTCCTAAATTTAGAAACGCTTCATTGAAAGCATTGCAGATTTCTTTTTTACTCGTAATGGATTTATCCTTATAGTATAGTTTTTCTATTTTTTTCACTTCTCATGTTTTTTCTATTTAATAACTTGTTAATACATTCCCATTTTTTGGGATGAAAGATTTTAATACTCTGATCGTGAATAATTATTACTTGCTTTCGTTATAGCAACATTGCATAAATTTCGTGCAGCTTTATATGCATTATGATTTTCCTTTCTTTGAAAATTAATGTAATTTTTCCACTTTTTTCTTTTGTTCGATTAAGTCAAGGCATTTCGAATCAATCCATGGTTTTGAAAGATTTGGGATTTTTTGAATATTCGAATGAGAGAATGTATTTTTACGGGCAACATATATCCAAATAGAAAAGTAAAGTTTTTGTAAAATTTGATAGCAGTTCATTAATTGTTAATGATGAATATGTGGAAGTCTAGTTTTCGCTTTTAAAATGCTGCTCGAAGTTGTTAGGCAATTCCTGTTGATTTTTCTCGTATTGTTTTCCAAGATTTAGGGGCTTTACCCACTTTTAGTATATTCGAATACGTAACTATGAGACAGTGATCTGATTATGGAAATTCAAAACAAATGTAATTATTGAACGAAACATTTTCTGATATCATAAAATATTCAATGAGTGTTTAACGTCTAGCAGCGGCTCTAGAAGGAATTGTTTTATTTATTAGCGAAATATTGAAAGTATTAAGAAAATTGTTAAGTTTACTTTTTTCTTTATCGTTTAGAAGGTTTGCATCCCAGTCTCGCATTTCCATTATATTCGTATTATAACTCAATGCAGTAGAAAATTCATTTTCCATTTGTAAGAAAAAACTATTTGTATAAGTTTTATTTGGGCAAGAGGAGATATTTTTACAACTGGTAATTAAAATTGTTGTTTGGATTTCGAATTTCAACCCAAAGACTTTCAAAAGTTGAGTCTTTTGCTATATCTGTTCTAAGTTTTGGTTTGAGTATTTTGAGTATTAATAACATAACCCCTACCCTTTTTCTTATTAAAATGAATGGTTGGATTTCTATCCTTTCTAAATATCTTAAACTTAGAATTATCGATTGACCAAGATGAGTTATCATTGTCACTTGTAAACCGAGTTTCAGTTATACCTAAAATATAGTTTGCACACAGTTCAGAAACTAATTGTTTAAATTCTGGAAATTTTAGTAGAAAGATTCTGAAAATTTGTGAAAATATTTAAACGAATTAATTCATTATATTTGAAAATTCTGAATATTCGTAACGTTGTCAATTTTAAAAGGGCCGGAATTAAACTCGATGCCTGATATTAGTAATAATATTGTTAGAAAATAGAGGAAAGAATGTTTTATTTTAATGAAAATCAACATCTTGCATGTGTTTATGTTGTATCTTAACTTAGGTCTATTATTAGGAAAAAAGGTTTCTCTAACGCAGGTAACATTGGAGTTTGAATTAAAAAGAATTAATATTAAGTATAAATTAGAACATTAGTTATTGGCGATAACAAAATTAGGGGAAATATTCGCCACAACCCAAACATAGTTAAAATATAAAAATAAAAATTACCATCATTAAAAAAGTCTAAGAAAGTTTCTAATTCTGCGAGCCTCAGCGGGTGACAACGGAGGTTTTGTTGAATGTCAGCATAACTTCGTCTCACGTATATTGGCGGTGAGAGTAAGTGATGTGTTTGACGTCGATTGTAAAAAGGGTCGGTGTGCGTTTGAAGAGTGGTGTTGGTGCAGAGGAGGCAGGGTAAAAGCTGGCAGTTGAATACGCGGTGAGGCGGTGTGTTAAAAAAGACTGAGAGACTGTGTAAGCCTTCCATAGTCTAATGTGGAGTAATGAATACCATTTTTTGTGAATAAATGTCTATTAACAGTAGATCTGAAACAAAAATGGTTAGATTAATCGAAAACAGCTTGGCATTTTGTTTATTAAGTAAATTTAGTTCGATCAATTTCTTTGTTAAACTCCTCATTCTTAGGAAAAGGAGCTACTTCACCAAGGAAAACTTTAGCTGAACTAAACATCAACTAATTTCTAATACTTATCTGTAAAATTTTCTTTCTTCTGCATTATATCATTTCTGCCTATCGTAATGAAATTTTTCTTTAAATTTTTGCGATTCAGGATAAAGTGGTATTACATCTGCTATGCTCCCGGATTTGAATGAACGCATGTAGAAGTCCTTAGTAATCCCGGAGTTTTAACCTGGCCATACATAGATGATCCGAGGGCATAGAATTCAGCTTCTGTTCTCAGATGTTTAGAGCGCCGTTTATTTTTTTCTGTTTGAGAGACCATATTTAAATTCTGGTTCAACCTGCGTAGCTATGTTGGCTGATTTGGATTGCATTTCTTTGATGGCTGCTAACATGTTGAACAAGATAATTTGTTCATCTCTGCCGGGATTCTTGAGGGGAGCTAATAATTTAGTTTTGCTTTCGTCTTCTTCTGGTAGCGCAATGAGCGAAGCAGCGTTAATCGCTTAAAACAAATAATTTTTAAATAGACATTATATTTAGTAACTAATTGTTACAAGCACCAAAACAAGAATATTCGTACACTGCAGTCTAAAATTTTAAATCCTAAGCTTATATATCATAGTACATGTACATTCAATGAATCTTTTAAAATTTTTAATTCTCTACCCTTTCGATTGATTAAAATTTTCAAACTTTAATAAAAAAAAGAATGTGGGAATTGAAAAAATGTTGTGCTTGCATTGCAAAATTCTCTCTAGTGATTGAAAATTCAAAATGCTCTCTGTTGGCTAATGGTAATTTTATTTTAAATATTCATTTTGCTATCTGCATAATTTATCCATCTCTAACACATATGTAAGAATGAATAATATCCATTATTAATGGTTACAAGGTGTCATTGATTATAAATGGAATGACTAATGTTTCATTAAGTTGAATTCTGTTTAGATCGTGACATCTATCAACAAAGGTAAGATTTCCACAATTTTAAGTATTACTTTGTAAAAGGTTTGCTAATTCACAATCGCACAGTAAACATATCTATATAGCAAAGACACAGATAGAATCGGATCTGTTTGGTATTCGGATCTTGAAGTTTCGAAAGCGAATCTGATAGGATCTTAAATTTTTGGATCTGATTCAATGTTTGAGCAAACGATATATGCACTTAGTGTCTGTACTTGCATAGCAAATGCTTAAGTGTTTTTTATTTCCCGAATTTATATAATATAAGAAACTGTTCTTTTGAAATGAAAATCCTTATTGTTTAGAATTCATATATTTTTCAAACGTTGGTTTATTTGTCGTTTAGTAGCGTAGAAATTGAAAATATAGATCGAGCCTCATCTCAATCTGACGAAAGTTGGTGAAGTATTAGTGCCTTTATTTGTAAATATTTTGAATCATAATTTTATTTTTCCCAAATATTTGTACTGTGCCTTTTGAAACATTAAATTATAGTTTCAATATATTCTTCTTTACTCTATCAGTGAATGGTCTTATTTAGAAATTTAACCATTTTTGTCATTAGTGCGTTTTAGATTCCTTCCGTTCTATTGTTGTAATTATAGAGGCAGTTGCTTTTAATATCCAGGAAGGAATTTTAGATGGACCACTAGATTTATTGGATTTTAGTTTATTAATTGCTTTAATCATTTCGTACGTAGTCGAAAAATGAATTGGGGTATTTTATTATTAATATTTGGTGATTGATATTTGACATAGGGTCCTTTACATTTTCACAAGTTAACAAATGTTTCGTTTAATACGTTATTCAAAATCATTTGTAAATGAGTTCCCATCAGAGTTTCTAATCTCCTCAATGATTGTAGATTTTCCAGTGTTTGCAATTTCATGAATGAGCTTCCATTTGGACTTTTGGTTTAGTAAAATTTTGAATTCATTTTTAATATATTCATTTTTAGTATATTTATGAAAAGATTTACGATTTTCAATATTTGATAAATTTCTTGCTTTTTTATAAGCTAAGAAATTTTCGTTCGATTTTTTCAATGAGAAATTTTTAAATGCGTTGTTCTTTTCAATAATCAATTTTTTTGCATAAATCAGTTAACCAAGGTTTAGATTTGTTATATTTAGAGGAAGAATTTTTAAAATATTAAGGTGGTTTGCAAAGATTAAAATAAAATTTCCATCATAAAATTAGTGTCTTGTGCATAATACACTTCATGCCAATTTTCTAGTCAGCGATAATTTTAGTTGTTCAACATCATGATTATTTTTTCCCGAATTTTGGTCCATTTCCTAACTATTTATTGGTTTCATTTTTATAAAGCTAATAGAAGTAATGCAATTAGCGGAGAACGGACATTCAGCAATAAAATGTGTAAGTTTTGAAAAATTATCTGAAACTATGAACTAATAAATAAACGTGTTACTCTTTGCAGTGACCCTTGACGGCGTAATTTTATTAGCAATATTCAGATTAAACATATTTAGTAAAATGTTTATTTTATCTCGTTCTTTTTGGTCCAAATAATTAATATTGTAGCCTCCCATTAAAACAATGTCTTTATTTTCCGAAACAACTAAAACCAATTCATTTTCCAATAACTAAATGAAATAATTCGAAAATTTTTTCTGCAGTGAACAAGAAACCTTTATCAGTTGTTTTTTTATATGTAGAAATTATTAAAGGATTTGATATTTCTACCCACAAGCTTTCAAATTTAGACACGTTGCTACATTTTATATCTTCACGTAATTTAGGTTTTTGGTATTAATTATGAGACTCCTCCACCACTCGATTTTCCTAATAGATTATTAGTTTGCCAGTCATTTCTAAACAAACAAAGTGATTTATTGAAAGACCAACAATTATCAAAGTCTTTGTTTGACAACCAGGTTTCCGAGATTCCTAGAATAACATCATTTTTAAAATTGGACATAAATTGCTTAAATTTTTCTTTGACTGGTTTTGAAAATTTATATGCACATAGTTAATAGTGTATTTTTTATATTCAATCTTTCGGAATAAGTATCGTAATCTAAAATCGGGCCAGGGTTCTTTTCAATGCCATAAAGAATTAATAATAAGAAGAAAAATATTGAGATACTTAGTAATTTTTAAAAATCATAAACACGATGAAGATGTTTTTGTTGTTGATAGGAGAATATTGAATTAAATAGTAGCATGATGTTCTTCTTTTTATGTTCAAAACATACATAGTTTCATATTTTTATCACCAGAAAATAAGTTAAGAACAATAGAAAGATTAATTATTTTTAGCATTTAGATGATGAAATTTCCATAGCCTGAGCGTCATTAGTAAATGCAAAAAATATAAATATTTACAAGACATTGTTAAAGGTTAGTTTGTAAATTTCTGCTAGTGTGAAGAAATGAGGCGGCGGTGGTGCGATAAATAAAATGCATGCAATAATTGAACTTGATAATTTGGTCCTAAAATAATAATAATAATAATAACTTAATGTATTTGTGTCTCCCATTGTGTTTTGTGAGTGTAAAAAAGCACTTGAATTTTTAAATAAATTTTTTGGAAGTTTTTTCTACTTTAATCTTATTCTCATACTGCTGCAAAAAATTTATATCATCGAATACAGTATTGAAGATGGGACAACGGTTCAGCCAGGAAAGCAGCTGAAACTTTATATATTCGTGAAGGCATATCACTACTTGTTGCTTTGCAAGCGTCAATATTGGAAAAAAGCTGATATATTTAATGATGTGCGGTTGAAAAATTATAGTAAGGCCTGTGGTTGTTGATACCCGATGAAGATAACTATAATTTATAATCGGATTCATTTTGTGCCATTGTAGCAGAAAATACTTTACCAATCTGGTGAATAGTGAGAGACGAATCTTGAAGTGAAGCTAAGATAGTCAATATACCATCTTTCTTACCAGAGCCATTTATTTTGTGAACAACGTTACACAGCCTGTCACTCTTTTTGCATTTCATATACCAAGCATGTTTGCATTTTAGCAAATATTTATGGTATTTATTGTTAGCTTTCTTGTAGGCTGCACTATCGTGTTTGTGAAAAGCTACTAATCTTTCATTTTCAATCACCTTTAGTAAGGGGTTGACCCAATGAAGATCGTGAGATGACATTAGAACAAACTTGCTTGAAATCATTTCGAGAGCTTGATAGAGTACATTACAAAGTTAGGTAACCTTATCATCTAAATCTACTGGGCAATACATTAGGCTAAAATCGTGACTACACAGAGATGAGTAGTAATCGCCGCAGCAACCTTAGGGCACAACTTTGATTCTGATTAGTCAAGAGAGCAGGTTCATAACACCTATTCTGAATGGTCGAGCGTGAGGTCGTGGATAATGGTGGAGTGATTTTAGTGACTCACCTACTTGACAGTACTGCTAATGGGTTTTTTGACAGCACTGCTAATGGATTTTAATTAGTGATTCATGACAATTACGCACCAATTTAGTTTGCAATGATTCATATACATGTTAGGGCCAATTTAGTTTACATTCGCAGCAAGGGTTAATGTGCATTGATTAATTTGTTAACATTACATGTAAAAGCTACATATTGTTTCAAAGTACACTGATCCTTTTGCAGACCCATATGCACACCCATCATCATTTGCTGACTAAGTTTATTATTAGTTTACTGTGGTTATGTACAGGTATGTTTCTACTAATTTACTTTCCCGGGTTATACATCACGTGATTATATTCCTATTGGACAGCCCTGTCTATATATTCATTGTAAATTGTTGTATAAATTCATTATTTTTTCTTATTATGAAATTATTCCTCTAAAAACTCAGCCTACAAGCGCAATGTCTATTAAAACACTAACAATCAGATCACTTGGTAATCTTTTCAACGAGTTTTGCACTGCCTCTTCTCAAAGCTACAACGCTCTAATGCAAGAGTCAATCCCATCAACACCATCTATTAAAGAAAAGAATTGTCACCAGCAAAAGAGAAGATGCCCACTGATTAATAATAGAAGTTCTATAACACATGACAACATGGATAACGTTTTGCAGTGTTTAAACAATGTCAATTCACAGTTTACCCTTGCAAGCACATGTCCAGCTACAGATTTACCAAAGAAAGTTTGGCTTACAATCACAGACGCAGTACAGCAAAAAACAAAATTCAGAAACATTAAAAGTTAAACTCGAGAATGGATTCTACTATTTTCTACCCAAACACTATGGAGATGCAATTTGTGAGAATTACAAACACTTGATAGACAAAAAACTATTTCACAAAGATGATTTAGTATTTATCCAAGGTGAAAGAAAGTGTATTGTATTACAGTTTTGTAAATAATTAACTTTTGAAAAGAATAAATGCCATTTCATACTTGTTTTTTCCATTATTTCTACATGTAGCAAACAATTGCCACAAGCTCGAATTTTTTCAAAAAATTGAGAAATAACATTTTTCATATAATTCATTGCATAAATTACACGTTTTTTGGAATTAATAGCATACATTCAAGTGTTGATGTATTCGAAAAATATTACTTTCCTTTATATAGCTAATAAATATATAATATTTTTAAGAAAAGTAGTAAAAAATACATCACTCATTCTGTATTTCACCTTGTTGTAGATACCTTACAATGAATTTCTTAAATTTACATTTACTAGTAATATCAAATATACTGCTAGTCTTCATTCAATGTACAAATCTGTAATAGGCTTTTATACATCTGGTAGAGTCCCCCATTTTCTACGGGTACCAATATCCAAAGTTCAATAAATATTCCACCAGTTGTGAGATTATTTGGCTAAGAAATTCACAGTTCATAGCATCACATCCCCAGAACATTGTATTCTCTCATTTTGATAAATTTAGTGAATAAATAAATTCAAGCATTTGTTCACTTGTGAGATTGCCTTCTGTAAATGCAAAATGATGGAAATTCCACTCATACCATTTAAAAGCCTTTCATATATGAGAGGGGAGAGAGTTAAACACTGCCTTTGAGTGGCATACTTTAAGAATGTAAAGTTTTTCATCAATTAAAATCAACAATTCCTTGATATAGTAAACATTATTAAAGGTGTTCCTTCACAATTCAAAAAATACATGCTTGCTTTTCATGGTTTTCAAACAATGAAAAAATGGGTAAACTGCACAGCTAGAAAGCTTACAAGTAAATGAATATAACTTGTTTTATAATTAATTTCATTATAAACATATCCACAGTTGTGAAATAGCAAATAAAATTTTTTTGCAAAACAATTACAATTATAAGAGCTATTTGTTTATGAATATGAGCTTATTTCACTCATTCACATTTGGTCTAACAATGTCAAGTTATTACAAATATTTATTTGTTTTGCTTTTTGATTATTACTTTTACCAAGTTTTAAATTTAATAGACATTCAGTTTAAATTGATAAAAAATTATATTTAATTCAAATGTCATTTTTACATTTTGAAAAAAAACCCATGTGAAACACCATTCAGAATTCTTTTGTTCTCTATTTAAACTTTAAAGGTATGTTTTTGTTTTGTATTTTTAAAAAATACGTTTATATCTTTATTTACATATATATTTATTCTAAATA
>CABFPE010000002.1:4184663-4198114 GCA_900660155.1 Hofstenia miamia
TTTACCAAGTTTTAAATTTAATAGACATTCAGTTTAAATTGATAAAAAATTATATTTAATTCAAATGTCATTTTTACATTTTGAAAAAAAACCCATGTGAAACACCATTCAGAATTCTTTTGTTCTCTATTTAAACTTTAAAGGTATGTTTTTGTTTTGTATTTTTAAAAAATACGTTTATATCTTTATTTACATATATATTTATTCTAAATATATTACATGCTTAATCTGAATACAATTTGTTCATTGCCACCTGGATATATTGGTGTTTTATCCTTGCCACGTCAAATTTTAAGTCTGATAAGCATCTTGTATTTTTCTCCTGTAGATTTCTCTGCATAATGTTTAGGTAGGAAGAAGCAATTACCATTTTCCAGTATAATTTTTACTGCAGGACCAACTTTGTGTGAAGACTATATGCATTACATATTTTCTGCCAATCACTGATTTTGAATTCTCTAACAGAGATATATTTCATCTGATATTCTTTGGAAATTTCATTGAGACTGTTGACTACTTCAGGTTGAACTACTTTACCCACAGTGTTTATGGAATACACCACAGTCTTTGGTAATATAGCCTTTAAAATGAGATTTTTTGGTTGTTTGCAGATTTTTGAGCATGTGATTTGTTAGCAGCTTTTGGACTCATCATCAAATTTAAAATTCAAAAAGTGTTCAAAGTACATGTTATTTATTACAAACTTTTTGCATATAAGCCAATCAAAAATAACTTAATTCATTTGATCCAACCATCAACTAACCTGCTTAATTCTTTTGCCAACACATGAAACATTGTTAGAACATTATCAAATATCTGTTATGTATCTAGTTTATCTTAATATCAATTTACTGTTTCCACCTTCTATAAAAAACCATGTGTTTAGATCATAAAATTTTTGGTTTTTTCCATAGTGTATTGTATCTAAATTCTTAAAGATTTACTCCACATTATGCTAAGAGCTGAGAATCTGTTCACATGACTCAGGCTAAGGAAAAGAATTACCACTATTTTTAAATTTTACCACATTTTCCAGCCAGGGTTTTTTGAAAAAAATGACTAGAAACCCATTAGCAATGTTTTTGACAGAAGCTTTTAATCTGTCAAGTTCAAGTGTACTCAATTTAAAACCTTTTTTTAGCACATCCAACATCCAGAATGCTGCAAAAAGAAAACCTGGCAATCAATCAAAGTATTTGTGATTTTTAAGAACTTATGCATTAAAAGTCCCCTCCAAAGCTAATTAACAGGAAACCTACTTGAGATTTGAATGTACCATGAATTGAAAATTACTCAGGTGTTACTAATTGACATTTATTGCAAAAGTTTTCCCAAATTGATTTTACTTACTGCTAATTGGCTATTAGAATTGTTTTCTCTTCCAATCAAAACTCAATATTCACTGCATTAAAATTTTTTTAAATCTTTTTTCACTTTCATTCCAACTTTGGTTAAAACTAGTTTGTTTTATTTCAATGTTTTTTGCTTTTACTTTTAAAATGCCATTTACCAATGTTAGCAATTTCCTATCTGGATGGAACACCAAATATTACCAAATTATCAAAAACAATCTTTATAAGAACAAATTAGAAATTTCCTTAGATGAAACCATGCAAGTGATTATATTAACTTTTTCTGTTTACACAGTATAAAAAATTTGTATTAAATTTATTAAACAAATATTTTTAGTTTCAAAAATAACCCCAAAGAAGTTAATTCACATCCTGAAATTTTTGATGAAAGGTTGCAAACTTTTGAGAATCAAGTCAACAAAATGATAATAGAATATGAACACAAAAATTCTCAAATTGGTTGTGGAAATTATCAACCCAGTACTTCAGCTACAAGCAACAGCCTGTTTCTAATAGTGTTTCTACAAACAACAATGAAATGTGAGTAGATCAATTAGCATGCCTTTTTTGAAAATGTGTTTGCCATCTTTTACATTTTAAAACACAATAGAGTTTTTGGGTTTAAATAATCCAGTACTCTTGTCAATGTTTTTTAATTCAGAGGCATGGTAAACACAATTAATTGGTGTTATTCCATAGTCATTTCTTAAAAAATTAATAAAATGCATGTCATATAATTGTAAGAACAATTAGATGTTTACTGTTTAAACTAATATGATTTTTTAAAAACACTGTGTTACAATTTTCAAAAAACAAGATGATTTATTACATCAGTGAAAATACTTCTGTTTGTTTTCAAATTTAAAAAGATGGTATTAAAATAATTGATTTATCACACTTACACTCTCCCTCTCTCTCTCTCTCTCTCGCTCTCTCTCTCTTTCAATTATTATAGACATTGGGTGTCTCCTCATTGGCAGTTTATTAAGGTAATGTGCTATAAGATTTTTATCTCTCTGTGTATTTTAAATAATTTCATAATTATTTTTAAAGGTATCTTACATTGTATTGGCCCAATTAGAAATTTGGTAGTTTCTCAATACACATTGTTAACATTTTAAATCTAATTAACTTTTTATGAGGAGAGTTATTATTGAATAGCTAAATTTATACCTTTGTTTAATTTTACATGTTGATGTGCTATCTAATTTTACCAAATACTGAAAACATGTTTTAAATGTTACATTGGCAATTTTTCATCTAACACCCGGTTTTTTAGGGTGATCAATACACATGGTGTTAGCATTTATTTAGTTAAACATAATTTTGTTTAAAGAGCTATTTAAAATAATGCATGCATATAATGTGATTTTTATCTACCTATAACTGATTACATGTTTTACAATGCATTGCTATTTTCTACTATAATGTGGTTATGCATATTTGGTCTCTTTGGGATGAAAAAATTATTGTGTTTATATTGTTTTTGTATTGAGTAAGCCATCACCAATGTAAATACTTTTTTCCCAATGCATACTGCTCCTTAAATATAACAACCCTCCTTCCATTCCCACTTTGCTAAAATAATTTTCAGTTTATTTCTACAAGCAGTGTTGGTCAGCCCCCCATTTTTCAATGTACTCATTGTGCCTATAGTAACTCCAAACCCTTTGCACTAGAAGGTCATATAAATAGGAAACATAAAAAATCATGGGTGTATCTATGCACTGAATGCAAATTATTTTTCCGTAATGAGGGATTGTTTTCTGAACACATTATGGTTGTCCATGAATGATTGGAACCACCATCTATCAATGAGATTAATTTACATAAAACAAATACAGCATGTAGGGGAAGCTTTGCCTGTTTTGAGGGCAGGAATTAAATGTGGTGGGTATTTATTCACCATTCCATCTCACCTATCCATCTATTGTGAAAATCATTAAGGAGGACATTGCCAAGCATTACTCTGCCAAAGTTTATTTGATTTCTGAGGTCAAGCTATTGCACACTGATGGGGATGAAGAGAAGCAAGTCATTCTTCATCCTACCAGTAAACTGGCTCCAGTGTTTCACATGGGACTTTGTGAAGCAACATATTCTCAAATGAAAAATGAGCTGGCAAATTACATCAGCATTTATGCAAACAATGGATCAAACTGGGTCATGAAAAACATAAACAATATAGGGCAACGTATTGCCAAGTATAGGCCAACTCATGCTGGCACATTTATCCCACTACCAGATTGTCTAAAGCACAACAATTTCCTGTTAAACCCAAAGACCAGTGATTCCAACCAATGTTTTTTGTATGCAGTTTTGGCTTTTGTTGTATCCAGAAGTTAAATGTTGGGATAGAGTAACTCCTTTAAATAAATTCAAGCATACTTTAAATATTAATGACCTGTCTTTCCCACTCTCTGTAAATGATGTCTGCATGTTTGAGGACCTCAACCAAATTAATGTCAATGTGCATGCTCTTATTGCTGATGATCAGAGTTTGGTTCCTGTGTACATATCAGAAAAGCACTATGAGAAAATTGCAAATTTACTATTAATTGAAGAAGAAGGTGGGAATAGTGATTATGTGGCCATAACGAATTTGAATGCTTGTCTAAATTTTTTCAAAAATAGAAGATGTGAAGGTATGCAATGCCTTAAATGTTTGTCTGGCTTCCATCTAAAAGAAAATTTTGTGAGGCATCAGAAAAAATTGAATTTAAAAATTATGGAGCAAAAATCTATGTACCAATAATGGCCACATTTGATATCAAGACAATTTCAGAAAAGGTTTGTGGTCCTCTACCTAATCTGGTCACTAGCTACACAGTTCAGGAAGTAAGGCAGAGGCCCTCTGGCATTTGTATTGCCACTATGACAGAGAAAGAGCTGCTTTCCTCCAGAGTTTTTTCTGGTAAAGAATGTTTATCAGAGGCATGCAAATACTTTAGAAAAATTGTGGATGAATCATTTCAAGATAAACAAAAACATCTCACACTCCAAATTACACAAAATGAATGTACAAGAATGCTGGCAAATGCAACATCCTGCATATTTAGCAAAAAACTATTTGAGGCAACTTTAAAAAAAGTAATAGACCATTGTCACTAAAATTAGAGGCGTTTTCCATAGTGACTGTAATATTTTGCATAGATCACCCAATTTCACCCCCATATTTGCACATAACACCTTCCATTATGACTTCCATATTTTATTAAAAACTTTGAAATTGAGGGAAGGCAAAAAATTAAGTTGTATTCCCTGCAATTACAAACGTTTCAATTCCACTATGATTTTATGAAGGAGGCATTTAAGAATTGAATTTCCTTATTATACAGCAACACAGACTCTCTCCTGCATAAAATAAAGAGCAAAAATTTATATGCTGCATTTCCAGCAATAATCAGCCATTTTGACTTCTCAAATTATCTGAAAGATTCACCATTGTTTAGCAAGGCAAATAAGAAAACTTATTAAAAGGTGAACGATGAGCTGGCAGTTAGAATACTAACACAGATGGTGGCATTAAAATAAAAAATGTATTCCATCTAATATATATATATGCAAATCGTGTGGATGTCAGCCTTAAATCTAGTGTGAAGGGTGTTACAGGGGTTGTGAAAAAGACCATGAATTTCAACATCTTCAAATGAATTTTGGATGTCAAAAAAAATTCTGAGGTGAGAAATGGTGATGATTTTTAGCCATAACCGTGATATCTCTATTGAGAGTATGAACAAAGTGGTGCTAACACCTTACAATGATAAGAGATATCTGGTGGATTATTACCAAACTTTGCTGTATGGTCATAAAGGTATAGACTGCATTTACATGCATTTTACTAATTTTCCATTTAGATATTCCATAATCTTCAATTAAATGCCCTATTGAAGTTGCCTCTATAAAGGAACCATCTACAAGCAGCAGCAGCAAAAGACCTTGTTTAGGTATATGAAAATTATTTTGTACACAAATTTAGTAATGATTCCCTAGATCTGTGATAATGAGTTGCCTCTGCTATCCTGTTCTGCCTTTGTAGTCACTCCAAGTTTTTGTATATGGTAAATGGAAATGGTCAATATATGGTTAATAATGTTTTACCTGGTTAGATGTTGTAAATATTTTTCGTCATTTTCACACAATGCATTTCCCTCAATTCATCCACATGTTTGTGCAAAGTCCACCTCTATGTTAAATTTCCACCACAACAAAAGCATATGACCAGTTTAAAGTATAATAAATGAGTAATTAAATATTTAGCTCTGCCCCCTTTCATTTCATGATACTCTGTCTATCAATTGAAAAAACGCCTCTATGTTGAAGTCCACCATAACAAAAGTATAATCATTTTAGACACATAAATTAATTAATAGAAATATTTAGCTCTGTCTGTCACTATTTTACAATGTCCAGTTGTATTGAATGAAAAAAAATGCCTCCATGCAAATAATTCCACTACAAAAAACATGTGTGTGTTTTAATGTATAAGAAATTAACAAGAATATTTAGCTCTTTCTGTCACTATTTTATGATGCTCAGTTGTATTGAATGAAAGAGAATGCCTCAATGCAAAAATTTCACTACAAAAAACATATGTGTGTTTTAATGTACAAGAACTTAACAAAAATATTTAGCTCTGTCTGCCACTATTTATGATGTCCAGTTGTATTGAATGAAAGAGAATGCCTCCATGTGAAAATTCCACTACAAAAAACATATGTATGTTTTAATGTACAAGAAATTACTGAAAATATTTAGCTCCATCTGTCACTATTTTATGATTTCCAGTTTTATTGAATGAAAAACAATGCCTCCATGTGAAAAGTCCATTATAAAATGTATGTTTGTTTTAATTTATAAGAAATTAATGAAAATATTTAGCTCTCTCTGCTACTATTTACAATGCCCAGCTGTATTGAATGAAAAAGAATGCCTCTCTATGTAAATGCCTCTGACAACAAGCATTTGATTGTCTTAATGTATAAGAAATTAACGAAAATATTTAGCTCTGTCTGCTACTATTTATGATGTTCTTTGGTTTATTGATTGAAGAATGTTTCTACATTAAAGTGCTATAAATATTTCACTGTGATGTGTGTTCTATTGTTATATCTCATCTGCAATGTCCTTCATCCAATAACTGAAAAATGCTTTCATACATGCTGATTGACTTCTCACAACAATTCTCAACTCACATACACTCAATCTTCCACTGTGTGCATGTGTAATTGCAAAGAAAATAATGGTGAGTGTTTATTTCTCTCTATCTGTAATTAATTTCTAGTTTAGCATATCTTGGTACAATATATTGTACATACTTTCTCTCAATATGCACCCCATAAAACAGATGGTTGGAATTGAAGTGGAAAAAGAGTCTTTGTGTTAGAAAACCAAACAATTAAGCTGTTATTGTTGCTAGGAGCTTTGAGAAGAGACACAACTTGGTATGGATAATTTCATGTTAAAGAATTTTATTCTGCTTTTAGACAAATGCAGTTTCTCCTCTGTTTTTCCACTTTGACTTTGAAAGGAATCTCTCTCACAATAATGAAACATTTGAAAACATTTCTGGTCATTAAAAACTTGTTATTTTTGTATATTGCATAGATTTGCTATTAGAAAATACATTATAACCTTTATTACATTCCCCTCTCAATTTAATTTGTGTGTGTGTGAGAGTGTGTTTATTTAATTTAATTACTAGGCTCTTGTTCCCATGGTAAATTCATGGTGTTATTCCTAGAAATTGTTTTTTAATCACATGGCATTCTTAATACACATACACAATAGTTGACATATTTATTCTCCATTTAATTTTGGAAAAATCTGTAAATACATATCTCTTATACAACACTTAGATATATCTCATTGGACACTGTGTGATTTTGAGTCTCATAACCCCATCAGATGAACAAACCTTGTCAAAAAATTATCTATGCATGGGAAGCAAAGATGGTGGTTGGCAACAATATATAAACTTACATCAACAACATTGATGATGATTAACTAATACAATAGACAAATTTAATAGTGTGTGATATATGATTATTATAAGCAAAGTGCGGAATAAATTACATTTTGTCTTGTCTTAAACATGTGGGTTTTACCACAGGTGTTTATTAAAATATTAGAAATTGAACCTAGTTTATGGTTTTTTCTGAAAATTAATTTGTTTTCCTTTTATTATTGGAATAAGACTTGAAGTATTTATTATGTCATTTAGTTGAAACATTTTGCTAACATGGAATTTTTTACAATGGAAAATAGCAGTGTATTTGAAAAAGATGATGTTTTTTTACATGAAATGTAATACTGAAAAATGAATTAAACATTGTATATAGAAGTGGTTAAGCAATGGAAACACATGGAAATTTTTTGCAGTGTGTTATTATAAAACATGTAAGTGTAAGCCATGTGAATAATGTGTGGTATAGCAACCAAATCATGTAACATAATTAGTCACTATAGCAAAACATGTAAATGAATCATTGTAAACTAAATTGACCCCAACATGTATATTAATCATTGCAAACTAAATTGGTGTGTAATTGTCATGAATCACTAATAAAAATCCATTAGGGGTGCTGTCAAAAACCCATTAGCAGAACTGTTAAGTAGGTGAGTAACTAAAACTGCTCTGCCACTATCCACAACCTTGTGCTGGACCAATCAGAATGGGTGTTACTAATGAGATGCTAGACAATTGTTTACATGTGACTTACAAAGTTCAAAAACTTGATGCCAAGATCAAAAAACAAAAGGTGATGTTGGTTCAAGTTTACAAACAGCATGCTTAGATAGGCCCAAGGGCACATGAGTTGTAGCAGCAGATGCATAGAAAAACTTTAGTGAACCAGCAGTTAAAATTACATCTAGCATCACATCTTTATGAGTAGCAGATTTGACTGTGTTTATTAAAGCCAACTGATTCTTTAATGATTTAAGATAACATTTGTTAAAAGTTCTGTTTAAATTGCCATATAATTAATAGAATCCACAATTACTACTTCATCAACAGCTGAAGCAATAAAGTCATGTACAATACTGTACTCAGGAGCACATAACAAGGAGGTTACATTTACTAACTTTCAAAAAAATTACTTTGATGGAATCTGATTAGAGACACTTGACCCAAATTTGGATTTGACCAGATTCATACTCCTTCTCCTCCTTTTCTTGACTTGCAATCTACCCTAAAGGGCTCTCCAAGGTTAGGTAGTTTTAAATGAACATCATCAATATCATTGTTGAACCACATTTCACAGATAAGCAACAAGTCTGGGTTATATGAGATTGCCAAATTTTGATTTCATCCATCTTCATTTTAGCCAATTGTGCACTTAATAAAATCAAACTAGGGTAACTATAAATGTTGTCATTATCAGATTGTAGTCATTTGATAGCAATCCATTTGTTGGACTTCAATTCATATTATTTCATATTTCTGCTCCATAGCTTTTTAGGTGAATAACCCTGTTGAATTAAATCATAATACTTCTTAAAGTTTAGATGTTCAGTTTCAACTTCACTACTCAACAAATCTCAAGAGATACAGATGAAAGTTTTGTAATCACAGAGCTTATGTGCATAATCTAAGGCCAATCAAACAACCCAAGGTGATGAAAGGGTGACAAAAGTAGCAGGTTTAGCATCAACTTTAAACTTACCACGTCTTTCAATATTAGTGACACTGGCTTGAACATCCATAAAGCTTAACAGATCCATTATATTTTTTTATCAGCATTCACACCATCTATTATATTACTAGGAGAGCTTTCTGGTAATCCCTGGATATGCAACATGAATGGATTTGCTGGACCTGCTTTCTCCACAGCATTAGATTCTGGCTTAGGAAATTGCTGTGATTAATTGTTAAATATCATTTATGTTGATCTTAATTTCAACCATTTGCTGATCCAATTCGTCTAAAGATTTGAAATCAGCAAGTTTTGAAATAATCATCTCGCTCCTGAAATTCTTATAGTAATTTATCACCAGCCTGCTAGATTTATTGATTGTATATATTGTTTTATTCTATTGTATGTATTCGCATAATGGTTGTATATTTGATGACGCTATTCAGATAAATTACCAGTTTTTAATTGATAATATTTATCTTAATAGAATATTCTTGTCTTTTCTTTTTGGTAATTCCTAAAAACTCTATTGAATTTTTGGAGCAAGAATATGCAAAAACTGTTTAAAACTCCAATATGAGATTACTTTGTATCTGCTTCTTTGACATTTTTCACGGCATGATATACTTGGTGTATTGTTATTGAGGAAATCTCTTCAGTATCTATACTAGGAATTCTAAATTATTTGATATATTAACAAACATTTTGTTGATGCTTTTAGCATTAAATTCTTTATTCATCTTTGATAATGTATTGTGTCCCATAAGTTTGATTTTTCCTTGAAATACTTCATTTTAAATTTGTTTATTAATTCTTTCAAATATTTCATTAGCTCTACCAAATTGTTTTATGTATTAATTTTGTTTTTCTTTATTTATATTTTGATAACAATAAAATGAAGCCAAATATTGAAAAAAAACAAAGTTCATGATACTAAACAAAGCAAGTGATGAGAAACTAAGCTTACAAGTAAACAATAAATTCATTGAAGTAGAGAATAAAACTGAGTACTTAGGTATTATTTTTGATAATAAATTAATATTTAAACAACATATTAATAAAATAATGAAAAACCGGCTCAAGAGATCCAAGTTCTCTGTAAATTTTGTAAATTTCTTCCCAGTTTCAATCTCATTAGTAGTTAAAGGGACTCAAAGGAGATCCCACTTTTTTCTGATTGGTCGAGAGGGGTGGCCTTTCACCTGAGACACTGTGGATATCAAGGTGGCCTTTCACCTGAGACACTGTGGATATCAACGGAGGAGTTTTACCAATGTCATGCATGTACTTTTACTAGTTTTTGTGTTATGTGATCTAATTTAGTTTGTATTTTTTACTTTACTTTCCCACATTAACTTACTTTACATGTATTAATTTCCCACATTTACTTACTTTTTATTTTTAATTTCCCACATTAACTTACTTTACATGTATTACTTTCCCACACTTACTTGTTTTTTTATTAATATACATGACATTGGAAATATCACATTAATTTAGTTTACATACTTATTTTACATACTTGTTTTATTTGGTAAAATTTAATAACAAATGTTTGAATCAAAGAGATAATAATACTGGTTAAAAGTGTAAGGGCTTATTTCAGTAATAAAGCAAAATAATTTTTCGGAACTAGTTTATGCAAAAACTCGCAATTTCTAATATTTAATAAATGTACATGGTAAACCCACATACGTGTTTAAGACAAGACAAAAATGTAATTTATTCTACATTCTGCTTATAATGATCATGGACCATACTTTGTCTGGATACAGAATGCATTGCAAATTTTTACCCACTCACCAATTTTTAATTCATTAATGGGAATGTATTTAATTTGATGCTCTTCCGAGATTTCATTTAGTTCACTGATCACATCAGGTTGAATTACTTTACACATAGACTCTACGGAATACATGGTCTTTGGTAATATTGGCTTCAAAACGCATTTTTGGGGTTGAGAGAGAACGTCTTGTTTGCTCTTCCCAAATTTTGCGGATTTTTTAGCACGAGATTTGCTAGCAGCTTTTGGAGTCATCGTCAAATTTAAAATTGGAAAACCTGTTCAAGCACAGGTTATTTATTACAAACATTTAGCATTTCAACAAGGCTTGATATCGGGTGGAAGTGGCGAAAATTGTAACATTTTAACTAGAATAATGTTTTTAATGAAATAATCAGCCTTTTTGGAGAGTTTATTTGTGAAAGTTGCTTTATTGTTTACTATGGTAACCAGTTTTTATGCTTTGAAAAGTGGAATTCTCCTTCTCTGTGTAACTTATTCAACTAGTGAAATTTCAATGTCTTGTCCAGTGATTTATGACTATATTTTTATATCAAACACCGCCTTCATGTAGAAGAGTGAAAATTGAAAAAATCAATTATGAGTTTTTCGTTATTATTTTATTACCCATATTATAGTAACTGTATTCATGGTTGTGAGATTAAGAAAAATACATCTAGACACATTTATTCACAGGTTAATATACAATACTCTAAGGAATGCCCATGATCAAGAAAAATATTAAATCTATTGTCTTTGATTTCTCCATCAATAAGCATGAAAATTTTCTGGATTGCAATGTCTATCGAGAAACCATCCGCATTGAGTTTATCAATGTTATTTTTTTTAAATTTGAACTGCGGCAAATGTATAAGGGATATTCTCTGGACACAACTTGAGGTTTGAGGTATCTACATCTATATGCGGAGTCAATCCAAAATAAAAACACAACATTTTGGTGATTTGTTTTGTCCTTTCGAAAAAAATATTTTCTTTTTGATAATTCGTTTTTTTGTTATAAAAACCTTTGTTATAAATTCAGATTTTATTTTCGTACTTTAAGAATGAATGATTTAGTTATTTAATACCACATATAAATATAAATTTTAAGACATTCTACAAATCAATGATTGTTAAAGTACTTGAAGTTGTATCATAGCTTTTGAATTTTAAAATAAAAACTTTATACTTATTGAGAAAGTTTTAACATTCACATTTTTCTTCAGTCAATGAGTAAATTTTGATAATCGCAAATGAATACATAAGACCATATTAAAAACGAATCAATTAGATGTCATGAAACTCACAAAACATTTTTAATTATGAAAAGACTAACACATTTTCATAAAAAACTACATTAACGCAAAAATGATTAAATTGATTGATTTTACAAAACACATAGTCGTACACAGTTTGCATGAAAAGAAGCAAATTTTTTAATTGAAAATGAATATCAGAGCTATATAAAATAAATTTAAGTATACATATAGTACTTAAAACTTAATTTAATTAAAATATACTTGTAATTGTTTATGAGATTATAAAAACACAACAGCAATCTTTAAATGAGTTAAACTACATCTTGTATATTAGGTGTCAAAACAACTTTGGAACATTTTCTAAATATAGAAATAAATAGCTTAAATTACTATTATCAGAAGCAGATAAAATGAAATAAAAACTTCTTCAAGGCGATTTACTCGTTGTATTCAAATATAAAATTTATATCTCACAATATGCAATTAGGAATACCGGATTTTAACTCAATTTTCCTAATAAATGTTTTAAAATCATATAGAGATTGAGAATTTTTAAAAATAAATCTGATTTTGTTAGAGTTTCAAAGACATAGCATTGGAGAGAATGCCAATATATTTTGTATTTCCAAGCATTTTTCTACTATTTGAGAGTCTAAAATATGTATATTTATTACTAGATTTAGCTTCAGATTTTGATGTATTGCGATAAGTTTAATACATCTGAAGTGTTTCCTTTTGTTATGGTTTCACTAGTATATGTTTTAACACAATTGACAAATATTCGTTTTGCATAATGTTTTGACTTTACATACACCTCAAATTTACATTTCTAAATGAATAGATCTCAAAATTATATTCTAAAAAATCACTAATAATCCAAAAATGTGACAGAAAAATTTGTAATTTTTTAAGTTTTGTTTTTGGATTTATTTTCTTTATGAAGCTTTCAGAATGATTTGTCATTAGAAGCAATTCCCTTTAATAAAATATACTTTCATCAAGTCTAATAAAAATTTTTGTTAGCAAAGTGTAGCATCATCCAAATAAAATCATCAATAAGCTGCAAACGTTGCAAGAAGAGATTAAGATTCCAAAAGAAGTTGATTAAAAATATTGTAATTAAATCAATTAGTGTTATTTCAGATTTATTTGTAATATGCAACTAAGAAACAACATGTGTCAAAAAAGAGATATTTGTGTCTGTTGATAAAAATACTTTTTGACTAACTGATGCTTTCATTATTTTCAGCTGCCATCTTGGCAGAAAGTTCAAATTTGAATCAACAGGTACTTCTTTTGGAAATACTATAAATAGATTAAAAACCTTGTAAGAAGTTGATAAAGAATTTTATTTGGAAATCTTATTTTGTTTCATATTAAAGGTTTGATTATTTAGTATGATGTTGAGCTAGTTGAGTGG